>JAZKJV010011625.1:0-239066 GCA_037367405.1 Ottelia alismoides
TATATAATCCACGCCATATGTCTGAGTGAAGCCTCGCGCCACTAGCCTTGCCATGTAACGATCAAGACTACCATCTGCAAGGTACTTAACTGTAATACCCATTTGCAGCTAACAATAGACGCTCATGAGGGAGCAGTAACCAAGCTCCATGTACCCCGTGACTGTAGGGCATCCATCTCCTACTCCATAGCAGAACGCCAACAGTCAATCTTCAAGGCATCCTGATAATTCCGTGGTATCTCCACGGAAGACAAAGCCACAACAAATCTCTGAAAGTCCCCTGTAAGACGATGAAAGAAAACCTAGGAAGCAAGGGGATATGATGCACAAGAACGTTTCTACTTCCGTATAGTAATAGGGACGTCCAGATCATCACCCACTGTACTCGTCGGTTCACATTCCTCCTGCAATGATGAACCCTACACATGCACACTATCCGACCCATCATTAATAAAACATCGGAACATACCTTAGGCGTACTGGATGATTATCATGCAGCATGAGCAGGACCTGACCGACGTGTATAATATTTAGGTAATGGCGAGACAGGTGGTCTTGGTGGTGGTGGCGGGGGTGGTGGTGGTGGTGGGGATGATGTTGGCGTGACGACGGGGACGGGGACGTACATTGGTGGACTCATAATAGGAGGAGGAGGAACATAAACCTCAACAGTAGAAGTGGATGATGCCAACATGTCACCTGCAGGTGAGAAGTACATAACATACTCAAAAAATGTAACATCAGCACTGACAAAGAATTTCTTGTTGATAGGATCATAGCAACGGTATTCCTTCTGAGTCTGAGAGTAACCCACAAAGACACACTTGACAGCCCTAGGTGAGAGCTTATAAAGTCCATAAGACAACTGGTGAACAAAAGCCACAGCACCAAAAATACGAGGGGTAAGTGAGAATAATTCCTTATCGGGAAAAACAACAGAAAGAGGAATTTTCTCACCAAGTATCGAGGAGGACATACGATTCACAAGGTAACATGCAGTAAGGACTACATCTCCCCAAAAAGAAATAGGTGCACAACTCTTGATAAGCAGGGTTCGAGTAATATCAAGAAGATGATGATGTTTTTTCTCTGCGACTCCATTTTGCTGAGATGTGTAAGCACATGTGGTTTGATGAATAATACCTTTTGACGAGAAGAAATGTGAGAGGGAACGAGCGCAAAATTCCAAAGCATTATCCGTACGAACATATTACACATGAGAGGAAAAAATATTTTGCACTTCAATTATAAGATTTCGAATAACATCCCTTGGTTCAGATTTGTTCTTTAATAGAAATACCCACGACAAACGAGAGAAATCTTCAATGACTACAAGATAAAACCTGTGTCCCTGATGATCAGGAACACGACTCAGACCCTAAATATCGACATGAAGTAATTCAAATGGGAGCTACTGCTCTGACACTAGTGATTAGGGAAGCTAGGACGATGGTGCTTTCCCAACTGACATGCTTCACACCGAAAGGAAGAACTTGGAGGAATCAAAGTCAAGAGATGATGCATCTTCTGAAGCAGGAGGTGACCAAAGCGTAGATGCCAAGTATACGGATAGACTGATCCGGCTAAATAAGAGGAGACACCGGCATAGGAATTCCGAACCATACGATAGAGACCATCCTGTTCAGAGCCGCAGCCAATCACCATGCCCGTTAGGATGTCCTGAAATATAAGAGAAGATGGATCAAATATAACGCGACAGTGCGGATCCTTTGTAATCTGACTAATATATAGTAAGTTCATCGAAAAATCAAGGGCATGTAGAGCATTCTGTAAATGCATGGAAGGAGACAAAGTAATCTCCCCCTGTCCAATGGTGGGTGAATGAATCCCATCGGCTATTAGCACTGACCGTCCCAGTGGAATCTCCCTGTATGACATGAGTCTATCTCTGTCGCGGCAAAGATGATGAGTTGCATCAGAGTCTATAATCCAATCTGAAACATCTGAACTATGACATGATGGAAAAGCACAAGCACTACCTATGGTGCTAGCAGAGGCAGAAGTACTGGCAGACGCTGAAGCAGCAATATCCAAAGAACCTCCTGGAGAATCAGTAGATACGGGACGCATAATATCTCGCAACAAGCGCCTCGAACCTCTGATCTGAAGTAGATGTCGACGGAGATACAACATGCTCGGCTACTCGCGTCGATGCTAGAACCCATGCGTAGAATAGCATGTATCCTCAGCATGGCATGTGCGATGGAAAAACGTGCATGGCTAGCGAAAACGACCCACGAGGTCCACGACCACAGAACGAAGACGGACTAACTCTTCCTTTGGACGCAGCCATCGCCGAGGGTGGTGGAGTAGAAGCACTGTACGAGACAGAGATGTAGCTAAGCCTTCAGTAGACTTCCTCCATAGGAGGAATAGTAGCATCGGTAAGTATCTATGAGCGGGCAGCATTATGTTCAGGATCAAGGGCCGCAAGCAGGACCCCCACCATGGTAGCATTCTCAAAGTCTTCTGTTGTCAGGGGTGGCCGTGAGAGGAATAGTACTGTAGAATTTCTCAAACATCCTCCGTAGGGATGTATACAAGGAATGAAGTGGACGTCCATTCTGCTTCATCGTGAATATGTCGTGTTGGAGCTGTAATATCTTTGTCTCATTTCACACTTGCGAATATGTTGTCGTCAGTATGTCCCACATCTCCTTAGCGGTGGGTTGATGGAGAACATCATCAGCAATCTCCATCGACAACGTGCATGATAGCCAGACCTTGGCAAATGAATCATCAGCCTCCCAGGAGGTAAAAATCCCAGTTTTCTCTGTCGGCTCTTCCTCGATAAGAATGTGTTTCTTATCGTTTGACTTCATGAGGCTCATGAACTGCATCGCTCAGAGCTCATAGTTCGTCCCATCCATCTTGACTATTGACGCGGGACCATTGAACGCGCTTATGGAGGGCATATCAACTTTGTTTTCTGACATATTGCCGGGAGACAAAGAACTAGGATTTGAAGACCAAAAGACTGGTGTCTACATAAACTTCGGAGGATTTAAGTGCGTATGTAGACTTTACGCACTCAAATCCATTGAGATGGCGGAGGAGGTGGCTATGGCAAAGACCCGCTAGGGCAGGGGCCAGCGAGAGGTGTTGACGGGAGGGAGCCGATGGGAGGGGCCAACAGGAGGGAGGGGTTGACGGGAGGGGAGGGAGGGAGGCCGGCGGGGAGGTGAGGTGGTGGCGCCATGAGAAGGAGGAGGGGCGGCGGCGGCGGTGAGAGGAAGGAGGTGGGGCGGCGACACAGAGAAGGGTTTAGGGTTTTAGGGTTATGGCTCTAATACTGTTAGAAGAAAAGAGTCTTCGTTATATTGATGAGAAAACCCTAGGCTCTCTTATATAGGGAGAGGCCGTAGGGGTAAATTACACGGATGTCTAAGTAGAATAGAGAAATAGAAACTGGGTACATCAACATATAATAATAATAGAAACTAACTATCTCTACACTCCCCATCAAGGTGGAGCATAGATGTCGATCATGCTCAGCTTGGATGAACATCTCTGGAAAGGTCCTCTGAGCAATGGCTTGGTGAATATATCGGCAGTCTGATCCCCTGAGCTAACATGGGCCGTGGATATCAATCCTCTCTGGATTAGGTCCCTGGTGTAATGGCAGTCAACTTCAATATGCTTGGTCCTCTCATGGAAGGCTGGATTGTTGGCAATGAACAACGCTGCCTGATTGTCACACTGGAGCATCATCGGTAGAGATACGACCACATGTAGATCTTCTAGTACTGAGCGAACCCACATCATTTCCGTACTGACTTGAGCCATGGCCCTATACTCAGATTCAGCACTAGACCTGGCCACAACAGTTTGTTTCTTGCTTTTCCAAGAAACCAAGGAGCCACCAACAAACACTGCAAACCCTGAGGTTGATTTTCGGTCCTTAGGACAACCTGCGTAATCTGCATCTGCACATGCTGATACAAATAAGTCCGTGCCCTTTCTAAATAGCAGCCCTGAACCTGGAGAAGTCTTTAGATACCTCAGTATCATGTGTATAGCATCCATGTGAACCTGTCTTGGCTGCTCCATAAACTGACTCACCCTGCTAACTGCAAACTGGATGTCTGGGCGAGTTATGGTGATGTAGAGGAGTTTTCCCACCATCTCTCTATATCTCCTCTTATCCACTTCATCAGTATCATCATCATATATCTTCATGCTGGGATCCATGGGGATGCTAGATGGTTTGCACCCATCCATACCAGTCTCAACCAGGAAGTCAGTAATGTACTTCCGTTGTGTCATCACCAAACCATGTGCATTCCTTGCAAATTCCAACCCCAGAAAATATCTTAGGGTTCCAAGATCCTTTGTAACAAACTGACTACCTAGGAATGCCTTTGCCCTTGCTATGCCCTGAGTATCATCTCCTGTAACAAGAATATCATCCACATAGACCATTATGACAACCGTACCTGCCGAGGACTTCTGGACAAATAACGAATGGTCAGCATTGGACCTCTTAAATCCCTGGTGCTCAATTATATTGGATAGTTTCTGAAACCACGCCCGTGGACTCTGTTTAAGTCCATATATTGCCTTGTGAAGTCTACATACCATATGCTTCTCCCCCTCAGCAGTAAACCCAGGTGGCTGCTGCATGTAGACTTCCTCCTGTAAGTCCCCGTACAGAAAGGCATTCTTGACGTCTAGCTGATAAATACTCCAGTCTCGAACCACTGCAACAGACAGAAGGATACGGAGAGTCGTGTGTCTCGCAACTGGAGAGAATGTATCCATGTAATCAATGCCATATGTCTGTGTAAATCCTCGGGCAACCAAGCGTGCTTTGTACCTATCCAATGTGCCATCCGCATGATACTTGGCTGTGAAGACCCATTTGCAGCTGACAACTGATGCATCAGGTGGTGCAGGAACCAAAGACCATGTGCCACGGGACTGCAGGGCCTCCATTTCTTCCTCCATAGCTCGTCTCCAGCATGCAGTTTTCAGGGCTTCCTGGTATGTCCGTGGTATGTCCACAGAAGACAAAGCTGTGGCAAACTGCTGGAAATCACCTGTGAGTCGGTGAAAGGAAACCTGGGAAGCAAGTGGATATGATACACACTGTCGTCTCGGTTTCCGAAGAGCAATCGGAACATTCAGATCACCATCTGTGTCCACCTGTAAGGAGTCATCCTGCATATGAACCGAATCTGACCCGTCATTAGTGATATTATCCGAACATACCTGAGGCTTAGTGATTGGCGGAGCTGTCGGCTGAGCAAGACCTGAGCGACGCGTATAGTGATGAGGAAATGGTGAGACGATTTGCCGTGGACTGGGTGGAGGTGGAGGTGGTGGTGGAGGTGGTGGTGGTGCTGGCATGGGAACGGACACAGGAGATGTGTTAGGTAAAGGACAAGTAGGTGGTGGTGGAACCAAAATATCATCAGCGGTGGTGGATGGTACCATTCTGTCTCCAGCTGGCGAGAAGTACATGACCGACTCGAAGAAAGTGACATCCGCACTAACAAAGTACCTTTTGGTAGTAGGATCATAACACCGGTATCCCTTCTGTGTTCTGGAATACCCAACGAAGACACACTTGACTGCTCTTGGAGAGAGCTTGTCAAGTCCAGGAGAAAGACGATGGACAAAAGCCACAGCACCAAAAACACGAGGTGGTAGTGAGAATATCTCCTTGTCAGGAAAAATAAGCGAAATGGGGATCTTCTCTCCAAGGACAGAGGATGGCATTCTATTGACCAGATAGCATGCAGTGAGGACAGCATCCCCCCAGAAGGAAATAGGAGCACAACTCTGAATCAATAAGGTAAGAGTGATATCCAAGAGATGACGATGCTTTCTTTCTGCCACCCCATTCTGTTGGGATGTATATGGGCAGGTGGTTTGATGAATAATACCCTTCGATGACAGAAACTGAGAAAGAACACGTGTACAAAATTCCAGGGCATTATCAGTTCGAACATATTTTACAGAAGACGAAAAAACATTCTGTATTTCATTAATCAAGTTTTGAATAACATCGCCTGCTTCAGACTTATTCTTCAGAAGAAAAACCCAAGAGACACGGGAAAAATCATCAACTACCACAAGATAGAACCTGTGCCCCTGATGATCGGGCACACGACTCGGACCCCATATATCTATATGCAACAACTCAAAAGGGGAGCTACTGCTCCGACTCTGACGACCTGGGAAGCGCGACCTGTGATGCTTTCCCAACTGACATGTTTCACAACGAAACGACGAACTTGGAGAGATCTGGGGTAGAAGGTGGCGCATCTTCTGGAGCGGAAGGTGACCAAAACGAAGATGCCAAATGTATGGTGACACTGGTCCAGCAGAGTGAGTGGAGATGCCAGCATAGGAATCCCGGACCAGCCGATATAGACCGTTCTGCTCAGAGCCACAGCCAATCACCTTGCCCGTGAGTATGTCCTGAAAAATAAGAGAAGACGGGTCAAATATAGCGCGACAATTCAAGTCCTTTGTAATCTGACTAATAGATAATAAATTCAGGGAGAACTCAGGGGCATATAAAACATTCTGTAGCTGCATGGTGGAGGATAAGAAAACCTCCCCCTGACCAACAAGGGGTGAGTAGGAACCATCTGCTATCTGTACTTGAGCGACCTGGAGGAATAGCCCTGTAGTCTTGTAGTCTTCCTCTATCTCGACACAGATGATGTGTAGCTACGGAATTTATAACCCAGTCAGATATATCATGTGAAGATATGAAGGCTGAAGAGCTACCTGAGGAACTGGCTGCAGCGGATGAACTGGCTGAGGCTGTGGCAGCAATGTCTGACGAGCCACCAGATGAATCACCAGAAGACTGTGGCATAATATCACGAAGACGAGCCACGAGTTCATCAAATCTATGATCTGCAGTAGACGGTAATGGAGACTGTGAGTGCTCCGCAACCCGTGCTGATGCTGGGAACCCATGCTTTGAGTAGCATGTCTCCTCCGAGTGTCCAGGTCTGTGACAATACGAGCATGTCTGACTAACTCGACCGCCTCTTCCATGAGAGCCACGGCCACGTCCACGACCACGCCAAGAAGGTGGTCCACCTCTCCCACGCGAGGCTGCCATCGCAGATGGGGGTGGAGTAGATGAGCTGGAGGAAACTGGGATACGACTGAGTCTCCTGTAGACATCCTCCACCGGAGGAATAACTGCATCTGCTAAGATCTGTGACCGTGCAGCATCGTACTCAGGATCGAGGGCAGCAAGTAGAACACCCACCATGGTGGCATTCCGGAACGTCTTCTGCTGCTCTGGAGTAGCAGTCAGAGGAATGGTACTGTAGAGCTTCTCGAACATCCCTCTTAGGGATGTGTATAGAGAATGAAGCGGTCTGCCGGCTTGCTTCATCGTAAAGATGTCATGCTGAAGCTGTAACATCTTTGTCTCATTCCGCACCTGCGAATACGTAGTAGCAAGAATGTCCCACATTGCCTTAGCAGTGGGCTGATGGAGAACATCATTTGCTATCTCCATCGTCAGCGTGCCGGACAACCATACTTTCGCATAAGCATCATCGGCCTCCACGAGGCATAGATCCCTGTCTTCTCCGCAGGCTCATCTTCGGTAAGAATGTGTTTCTTACCGTTTGATTTCATGAGGCTCATGAACTGCATGGCCCATAACTCATAGTTAGACCCGTCCATCTTCACGATTGGCGCCGGACCCTTGAACGCGCCGATGGAGGGCGAATCGACTTTCGATTCCGACATACTGCTGCTCGAAGAAGACGAAGGGATAATAGACACTGCGATGAATGTCTACACAAACTGCATTGGATTTGAGTACGTGTGTAGACTTTTACGTACTCAAATCCATAAACCGAAGTGCTTCTGGACTGCTGGAGATTCTGGAAGCCCTACAGCGACCGAGGACGGTGCCGCTGGAGGGACTAGGTGCCGCTGGATTCCACGGGACTAGGGCCGCAGGAGCGGCTGCAGGTGCGGCTGGAGGGTGCCGCTGGAGCGCTGCAACGCTGGGGCGGCTGGAGGGCGGCTGGAACGCTGGGCTGCAGGGGCGCAGGATCGGCAAGGCGGCTGGGAGCCGCTCGGAGTAGCAGCGGCTTGGCGAGAGAAGGGGAGGGGAGGGGCGGCGGGTGGGGAAGGGTGGAGAGCCCTAGGGCGGCTCTGATACCATGTTAGAAGAAAAGAGTCTTCGTTATATTGATGAGAAAACCCTAGGCTCTCTTATATAGGGAGAGGCCGTAGGGGTAAATTACACGGATGTCTAAGTAGAATAGAGAAATAGAAACTGGGTACATCAACATATAATAATAATAGAAACTAACTATCTCTACAAATACCATGTTGGTGGAAAGTATTATTCTATTATTCCAAAGAACCCTAAGCTCTCTTATATAGAGAATACATATGGGTAAATTACATAAGTAGCAACAACGAAAATAAAAAATGATAAACAGTACACTAGCTACATAAATATCTCTACACTTCCCATATTTATTTATTTTTTAACTTCTCTGGAAATGTAAATAAAGGAGCAGAAAGCCAATGAAACATACCGGTACAACCTATATTTCTACACTCTTCTTTTGTGTCTTGGTGTTCATATAACTACTCATGTTCTATATACTCTAATAATAAGTCAACAACCTACACAGCCTCAAATCTTGTTTTATGAAGAGGATAAGCATATGGAGATTGACCATTATGCTATTCACAATGTTGTTGCTAAATAGGAGAATGATATCCCATACATTTCTTCTTAGCTACTACTTGTAGATATCTTTACTAAGGGGCTTCCCATGAAGCATCCGTAATTTTCTACACAATAACCTAGACAAGATGGATATCTATATTTCAGCTTGAGGGTTAATCCCTTTTTCAAAAAAAAATCATTTTTGTGTGGTACTCTTGATAAGTTTCTATTTTGCTAAGACATTTCCTAATATTTACTCAACGCCCTTCTCCTAAATAAGAATGGTTCGGATTCCATTATTGAATAAGAAAAGGTTTATCCTTCAACATATTATATACAAGAACATCGCTTGGATATCTAATTGATTGGTTAAGTGTATTTAAGGTTGTCTTAAAATATTCCAAATCACGCATTGTGAAATGGTGGTGCAAAAACACAATTCTAAGTTTCTCTCTCACCACCTGACTAATATATTTCTTGAATTCGTTTGAACTAAAAATTAACCAAAATATAAACCCATGATTTTCCCTTATTACTTCTTCCCACCAACATCTAGTAGATTAGAAGGATGTTTATAGCTCTATTTTTTATATACGGCTAGCGAGAAATGGGATGCGCAATGAGAACGGCAAAGAACATGTAAAGTCTAACTTACATAATACACTTTTGAACAATTCTTGGGAATTGTAATCCAATGTAAACCAGCCAGTCACACTACGTCCATTTACCATATATGTTTTACTCATTTTTGCATATGGCGAGTCAGGAAATGATATGTCAGTGCAGTTGGACAAATCCATATCTGGCAGACAGATTCCAATGGCATCCTTCGTCATTTGCACATCGCACCAAAACGTTACATTAGGAAACTGTAATGCGTTCGCTAATTGATAGGCAATAGAACTGGATTCAGGAAAATCCCTGAAAAGCCACCCTTGGCTATAACAGCAGGTTCGTTTCCTGCAAGAAAAAAACCTGAAGTTAATTTCTACAAGATAAACCAAAGTCAACATCAAATTAAACTTCAATCCCCTTCTATAAGTGGATAGATACAATAGCAGCAATAACAACAAAACCTTCTCCCACATTAAGTAATGTCAGCTACATGGATTCTTTGCCTCCATTCAGGTCTATTTTTGGCCATTCTCAAACTTAGATCCAAATAATTAGGATCCCTCAGATAGTATCCTTGCAACACTTCGTGGACCAGCAGATTAAATACCGACTACCAACTTTCGATATTTTTAAACACGGATACATTTTCTACTATGTTGTATGGTCCATCCATAATAGGGCATTTGACTAAAGGAATGAAACAACAAGAAGTATTTTGAGTCTCTTAAAAGAAATATTTCTCGCTTAACCTTTCACGTTGTTAAGATAAATATAGCTTTATGTCTCCTTTATGTAATTTTATTTTCTCTGAGTACTTATCATGTAATTAACCCAAGGGCTATTCTCCTATATAAGAGAGCCCTCTGGTACGTCTAATGCATCTCATTCATTCTCTCCTATCATGGTATCAGAGCAACGGTCCTAGACCGGGGTCCCGGTATCCCACCCAAAACCCTACACCCACCCGCCGCCCCAGCAGCCCCGCGAGGCATCCCCCCCCCCCCCCCCCCCCCCCCCCCCCCCCCCGAGCGGTTCCAGCAACCCTCGGCTTCGACCCCAGCGGCCCCTCAACTTCGCCAGCACAACCGTGAATTTCGTTGGCACGTGTGGGAGCTTGAACGAGGATTCTGGATGGTTGTATAAGTCTACACATACAACCTATCCCTCATATGATTCTGTAGACCGCCTATTTCTTCTTCCTCCATCGGTGTGTGGCTCTTTTTCAAACATGTCAGAGAACAAGGCTGACGTTTTCACATCTTCGGGTGCCTTCAAAGACTCGACCCCTATAGTGAAGATGGATGGGACCAACTATGAACTATGGTCCATGCAGTTTCGTACCCTGATGCAGTGCCATAATAAGGAGCACATCCTGACAGACTCTGAGCCAGAAGACAAGACTGGAGCGAATGCGACGTGGAAGCAAGATGATGCTTATGCTCGTATATGGCTCTCTGGGACCCTGACTATAGAGATTGCTAATGATATTGTGAATCAACCAACTGCAAAGGTTATGTGGGACATAATGGTGGCTACATATGGGCAGTCGAAGAATGAAAGAAAAATACTTCAGTTGCAATTCGACATTTTTTCCACCAAACAGAATGGGAGACCACTCAATGCTCATATCTATCATTTGCGGGGCATGTTTGAGAGATTGCATAGCTTCATGCCGATCACAACCAGTACGGAACAACAGCAGGCATATAGAAATGCCACGATGATGGAGTTTTTCTGTCCTCCCTTGACCCTGAGTACGATGCAACACGTACTCAACTTCTGACTGGCGAGACCATTCCCCCTATGGAGGAGGTATATAAGCGATTGAGTAGAATTACGAACGTATCGACATCTACAGCACAGACTACTCCTTCTGCTATGGCTGCTACTCAAGGCAGAGGAGGAACGTCCCACTTTCGGGGTCGTGGACCTCGTGGTCGAGGGGGAGGCAGACATCATGGTCCATGTGCTCACTGTCACCGTCCAGGCCATTCTGAGGATGAAGGATATGGGGAAATCCTCAAGCGCATCACGGAAGCGTGATCGTCGTATCGAATACGACGAAGAACGACTAGTCATACTAGTTGTTCGGAGCAGCAGAATTTTAAAATTTTTAAACCGATGAAACCACATGATCCGAGAACCATTCTCAAATCGTTTCATCTATAACCACATCAAGTATAATGCAATACCTCTTGAAGCGTGGTTGATCGAGTCTCTACGAAAAGAGACCTCCTGTCTCAAGTCCGATCGTCGGAGTAACGGCTTGCGAGCGCGGAGATGAGTCGCGGTGTCCTCGCAATCCAAGTTGATCCAAGCGCGGTTGCTCCTGATCTCGTCGCACGAGATCAAACGTCTCCTTCGTGAGTGAAGCACTCCAAGAAGACAAAGAACCGCAGAGAGTCGAAGCGGCAGCACGATGGCGCGGGCGTCGACGTTTCTCTCCACCAAGGTGGACGGCCACCAAGAAGAGAGGGAGAGAAGGGCTGTCGTGTATATGAGAAAGAGAGAGAGAGTTTTTGCTACAATAGCATGTGTAAAGAGAGAGCCAAGTATGCCTCTCTATTTATAGGGTTTTGGGATCCATGGATCTCAATCCATGGGACACATAGAATCAATGGATGAGATTGATTTATGTTCATCCAATGGCTAAGATTGTTGTTGTCAAAAGCAACAAATTTAGGTTAAAATATATTTGACAAAATCAAATATAATTCATTCCTAAATCAACCCAACAAATAAGGAGAGAAGACACATGGAGATTTCATCTCCATGTGCCTTCCAAATGGGCGCACACCCTTTCCATATAGGAAAGGTGTGCCGCCCATGAGATTGCATGGAGATTGCAATCTCATGGAAATCCATGAGATTGCATATCTCCATGAAATCTCTCTTATTTATTTGCACCAAATTTATTTGGGTTTTATTCTTCAAAAATAATTCACAATTATCTTTGAGAATATTGCAATCTTGCCATGAAAAAATTGTGAATCATATTCACAACCCAAAACAACATGTAATTCATATTGTTAATTAATTACACAATGTGTATCCAATACACATCATAATTAATCAACACATATAAATTATAATTAACTCTCTCTAATACATTATAAATCATATTTATAATATATTATGAATAATTTGATATCTCTATCCACAGTATTCTTATCCAAACTAATTAAATCACTTTTAATCATATTGGATAATTTCTCATACATCATGATAATTAAAACACTTTTAATTATCAAATTCTCTTTGCTTAGATCTTATGGAATTGTTCTTAAACCATTTAAGAACAATGCTATTTCTCCTCAGATACTTGGAGATAAGGACAGGGCGATTGTATTGTTCCACGTATAGTGACATGGATATTGAGATCATATCTCAAATCCAGATCGCGGGCCTCCCATAGATGCTTGATTAAATCAAGACCGTAAATCTAATCTTCTCATTGTATCTGAATCACATTCAGATCAATGTCCAACACTTGGACCAAGATCAGATCACTTCTCTACTGAGAGGAGTCACTAAAATCCATACCCGTTTCATCACTCCCTAGGAATGGAAGCGTCATGGTTATACAATCGTTTATGATCAAATCACCCTCAGGTATTCCCAATACCTGTACATCCTGCATACTGGAAGACTCAGACTAAACTCGAAGTATCGGATCAACTTTATACTGTCTACTTCATGGTTTTATCATTAAGTTTCTCATTCGATCATTGGGAGTTGGTATCGATCATACACTTTCCAAAAGTGTATATCATACCTAGGTCTTGATCATATACTAAAAGTATATATCAAACCTACAAATTCAGTCAAGCTTCCAAAGCGAGACGACCATGCGCATGGAATTTGATTCTTCCCAATATCTCATGAGTGAGCTCATGTCTTCCGGTTCAGTAACTGAACCTGTATGATCCCTTTGAGAGATCGTATTACTCATATATCCTTATATGCACACCAGCGCGCCGGTGTATAGACCTTGATTAGGTCATCAACCTATTGGTCTGCCAAATGTACACACTCAGACATATAGTAACACATCTGTCTCCGGTCAGAGGATGCGTGCCTATATCATGACAGCATATGATATAGGACTTTGGTTATCTCGATCTCGTTAAGTCAACTCTTTGACCTAACTAATCTGACACCTCCGAATCTCTATTCCTATGCAGAGGACCTGCATCAAGAGGTCGGTCAGATATCAGCCTTCCGAGATAGGATTGCCATCTCCTACTCAGGCTGGAGATCATCTCTTAATAATCATCTGACGGTGCTTGATGAGTCCTCAATCTAACTCTTTAGATATTCATCCAAGCACCAGCCTCTATGATTCAATAGTTGAATCAACAGCTGTATGATTATTAAGATGGCCATGGTACATAACCCTAATTGTACTAAGGGACCTATTATACAAATTATTCATTCTTCATTTCAGATCAGGGAATGATATGTGCAATAACATTTATTGCATAATGGCTCGCCGTGGGCTCGCATTTCCAATAATCTCCCACTAGACCAAAGAGCCATTAATGGGCTAATCATTTAAACTCGCACTCATGTGACAATCATAGGCTATTTAGAAAATAGCTAGGTAAGCTGATCAGTCACTCTGTTCCCGCGAGACTATGCCAAGTCCTTTTACGGCACTTGCATATCCCAAGTAACAGTGCTCGCATCCAATGCGAATGTTGCATCTTATGCAACTAATACTCAATCTTGTTAGTTATAGTGTCATTGACACTACAGCTTAACAATTATCATAACCAGTATTTCCATAATCCTTATAAGAATATCCTTATTTATGGAGATCTCTATCTCCTAAGGTATCTTTAGTTAAGACCTTTTAGATCACTATCTATAAAGTCTTAAACTTTTGAAGATAAGACTTTGAGATCACTATCTCAAAAAAATCTTGTCATCTATGAAGATTTTGTTGTTACTGCAACCAAGTGTTTTATTTCCATAGTAGGACTAGTAACAGTTTACTACTCCCACTGCATGGCAGCCATCTGGTTTTTGTACACCTCTAGCATACATCCGGCTTCTCAGAACTAATTCCCAAAGGCAAGTAGTTCTAGCATTCACTTCCTCAACTCTTTGAGGTGCTATCCCTTTAGATAGGTCAGTACCATATCTTAAGGGATGGAAGCCATTACTGGAATTTTCCATAAAATGGAATATGTCCAAGATGTACTATAAATGTGACAGTCCCATTATCCTCTTCTCTTTGCTTCTGAACAACTTCAGAACTAAGATCTGAGAGGCATCTTTGAAATCATATTTCAAGTTATGGAACAACCAGATTATAAAACACTAATTATTATCCTTATATCATTTTTAAATGATTAGGATATCATCTACATTTAGCACGATGAACACAAAAGCACTCCCACTAAGCTTCATATGGTTCATCAAGATTCTATCTGAAATCATAACATTTATAATTTCATCAAATCTTATGATCCAACTTCAAGAAGCTTATTTGAGTCCATAGATGGATTCCTTAGCTTGCACACCTTGCTTTCCTCAACCATGAAGCCCTGGGGCTACTTCATGTGAATATCCTCAAAGAGGCATTCGTAGAGGAATGCAATATTGACTTACATCATGAAGATGCAATAGTCAAGTTATGTAGCTAAGGTTAGCAATATTCTGATGGTTTTAAGCATGGTCACCGAAGAGCAAGTCTCATTGCAAGCAATGTCTTCTCTTCCAATGTGTAGCTTATGGCTACGAACCGTGCTGTGAAGATCTCTACCTTCGCATCAGGTTCCCTGTCTCTTGACGATCCATTTACACCTTTACAGTTCTTACCCATATAGGTGGATCCTCGAGGGTCCATATACAACACTTGTATATGAAGTCTACATTAGACTTTTATTGCTATCCATCTATCCATGATATGATCTTCAGAAGCTTCATCACATGAAGTTCGATCATTGTCAGATTTCTCTAACACATGGAATCCATCCTCAAACTCATTTGAAGAGGTATTAATGTTTCATCTTTAATTGTCCTTTTAGTTTCCAATTTCAGGAGTCTCATTATAAATGAGTTCCTACACTTCATTTTCATCTTGATTCTCAAGAGTCTCAACCTCTAAGAATCACATTCTCGGAGATGAGATATTTTAAGAATCTCAAGGTCATAAAGTAGGTATCCAATACCATCCTTTATTTTCCTAATGAAGCAGCACTCTCAAGTGCTAGATTCCAACATACATGGAACCTTATTAAGGATATACATTGTAGTCTCTACTACACATATATACCTGGAAACTAAGGGATAATTATGCTAAAATTCAACATTGATAAGATCATGTCACACATGATCCAATTGTATCTACCTATAACTCTTCTGAGTTAAGGTGTGTTAGGAGGATTGAGATAGAAATGATATTCATATCTCCATAAGGTATTCTTCGAATTTATCTAGTAGGTACTTGCTACCTAGATTAGATCAAATTCATTTTATCTTCCTTCAAACTTTGGTTCTAAACCAAAAATTAATGAAATCTTTGAACATTTCAAAGGTTTCTTAGGTGAAGAGAAGAAATCTCATATCATACACAATCATCAATAAATATCACATATCCACGATGTTTATTGTGATATAGATGATCCGCATACATCAATATGTATGAGATCCTGAATACCTTGGCATCTTACACCATTCCTGAAGAAGGGTGTATTGGACATTTTTACTTTGAATACAATATTCATAAGTATGTAACTTTTGAAATTTTAGACATTCTAAAGTTTCATCTCTTACTAGTCTATTGATCAAATCAATAGACAAATGTCCAAGGCTCGATGCTAGATCATTGTCAAATGATCTTCATCCTCCTATTGATCTAACAGAGGTTTTAATTCAGTATTTAGAAATATTAATGAACCATTCATTAATTTTTCTAATTTAGTGGAGTCCACCAGATTTTAGATTACTATCTGAAATATATATCCATCATAACTTTTTATGATAGTTCTATCTCAGAATTCATGTTTATTTCCAACATTTAGAAATAAACAATGAGTGTATTCTAATATCTAGGTCACAGAGACATTCTCTAAGACTAAGGGCTCTCCCACTGAAATTAACAAGTCTATTAATCCAAAAGAGATTGTTGCAACAGTTGCATCAATACTCACGTGGATAACTATAAACCTTTAAGATCAAATTTTCCAGTCTTCTAAAAAACATATGCAACCCATTGCAAATGTCATCAGAAGATTGAGATACAATTATTTGACTTTATCTTATTCAATAAGTAAGTCAATATCAATGATTTATGTAGATTATTCTGATGCTCCATCCGAGTCCTTTTCTAAGGATTCTAGACAGACTTGATAGTCATACTATCAACACATCAACTTATTGCAGTATTGGCATTCATCCAACTCTTTGGATGTCATATGGAAGTCACAGAAGTCCAGTCAACTCTTTGACTTTCCTTCTTTCTTGGGTCCAACCCATGCTTCCATTGCGCTCACTTTATCTATAAGCAACCATTGCTTAAGATTAAGGATCTCTTACAATAAATTCAAAAGAATTCAAAATAAGAGTATTTCAACATTTATTTATGCTTCATTAAATTCACACAATATGAATACTATGAAGCTTCATGAATGACTAGAGTATAGACAGTAGAATAATGACACTCATCATCTACATCCATCTAAACTCATAAAACATAGGTTCAGGTGGGTACTCAAACAATTTGAATACATCATCTCTTATAGAGCTACCATTCTGCATGATGCAGAGAACCATGTCACTCATGATTAAATGTCAAGAGCACATATATGTATGCCAAAATATCTTCATTGATTTTATAAGGATTATTTGACAATTGCGATCATCATCGACATGTTACTTCCAAAGTACATCCAATGAGATCAAGACTATAGAGACATACAAACCCTAGGGTTGTAGTCCTATTATCTATTTAATTGTCATTCCTCATTATTATGAGGAAACTTGCACATTGCAACCACATACATTATGTGTTCAATTGCAAATACAATATCTGGATCATTGAGTCCAATCCATGATATTTTACTGGTTATTATTGAGTATATCATTGAGTGGGTTTTAATGAAGGATTATCTGAAATAAGAAATTTGCATAAATGTATGTATTTATATATACATATTTTACTTTGATTTAGGAATTTTTATATCAAAGTTGTCTTGCCATGTCAACATTGAAAGTTCATTCCCTTAATCACTTTCAATGTAAGAGATATACTTACCATTATATCTCAAGCAAGATCTGGGATTTCCTTCCTTATCTTTGTTGCATCCCAATAATATGAGAACCTACAACTCGGATAAAAAGAAGCGGGAACACATTCCGCCTTGCAAGTCCAACTTGCATCTCCCAATTCGGTCTTTAACACCCGGGCCCACCACCCCTAAGGCGATGTTGACCCGTCATTAATTGAACCAACCGTCAACAGGAATACAACTCGCTATGCGCAATCCAATATCGCCCCAATAATATGAGGACCCGATATTGGGGTCACTACGCATACGTCCTTACTCTTTCGAGAAGCGACGAGCCCGATCCAGATGCGCTTGCATACAGGAGCTGTCACTTCGGACAGGCGTCTCCCACATGCAATCCCTGGCGACGGAACCCTCCGCCTTGACGGGAGACCATGGATGTCACTTATGTGATCCTCCATATCATATTCAAATTTTAATTAATTATCGTGAATCACATTCACATAATTAATTCTTCCAAGGGAATTATTAACTCTAATCATATTAGAGTATTTTAATTGGACATAATCAACTTAATCATATTAAATTAATTATCAATCCAATTCAATCAATCAAACTTGATTATTTTACTTGAATACATATATGGTAATATCTCAAAACACGTATTAATTCGAATTTTAATAATTAGAAAAATACATCTTAATCCCTCGGACATTATCCCGGCCCTACCCGTTGTCATGGCCAGTACCGACGAGAGTGGGACGGACCACATACGTTGCAACCCGCAACCCCAATGCTCTCCGACTAGGCACCATATCCGCCTCGGGAAAGGAAAATGCCAAATTGATTAATTTGTACTTGAGATGATCATCGGTTCTTCAACCGAAATTGTACCATATAGTAATAATCAAAACATTTTTGATTATAAGGAAATTTGCTAGACAAATTCCCAAATCCTATTCAAGCATCAAGTTTGAAAGATTGTGGTTTCCAATTATGATTTAGATCACATCTTAATCAATTATTGGTTAAGGCAATGTCATTTAATGGAATAATTATCATTAAATATTTCACAAATATTTATGCACAATTATTCTAGGAAATTAAACAATTTAATTTCACTAAATGATTAAATGACAATCACCAATCAAACATTAAGTTTGATGAATGTGTTTCCAATTAAGATTTAGATCAAATCTAATCAATTAATTGGTTGAGGCCAAGTCAATTATGTAAATAATCATCTTCAAATATTTCACAAATATTTTTCATGATTATTTCACGAAATTAACAATTAATTTCACTAATTGACAATCACTTGGTTCTTGATTAGGACTGTAATTTCAGCAGTGACCCCTACTTACTAAAATTAGCATATCTCAATCATATCAAATCCAAATTAGACAAAATCAATTTTCATAGATTGTTAATTTGATTTAGGACAGAATCCAAGTGATGTTACACGCATTTCGAGGCAAGTCTAAACAGTAATTAACATTTTAATCACGTTCAGATCTACAGTTCCCGCAACAGTGTATACATGTTCATTAAAACAACCATATCTAGAGCATACGAAATCCGATTTACGTAAACTCAGATCCTATGGTTTCCTTATTTAATGGGGAACAAAATACAAGTATTAAATTCGTGTTTAAACAATTTAAACAGTGCCTAATTTATTTACTAAACAGATCTGCGAAATCAAATGCGATAAAAACTTTCGCGACCTTAACGAACCCAAGTCGTCCTCGGTTTTTCGAATCATATTCGAAACCGTCGACCTAAGGCTCTGATACCACTTGAAGGATATGGGGAAATCCTCAAGCGCATCACGGAAGCGTGATCGTCGTATCGAATACGACGAAGAACGACTAGTCATACTAGTTGTTCGGAGCAGCAGAATTTTAAAATTTTTAAACCGATGAAACCACATGATCCGAGAACCATTCTCAAATCGTTTCATCTATAACCACATCAAGTATAATGCAATACCTCTTGAAGCGTGGTTGATCGAGTCTCTACGAAAAGAGACCTCCTGTCTCAAGTCCGATCGTCGGAGTAACGGCTTGCGAGCGCGGAGATGAGTCGCGGTGTCCTCGCAATCCAAGTTGATCCAAGCGCGGTTGCTCCTGATCTCGTCGCACGAGATCAAACGTCTCCTTCGTGAGTGAAGCACTCCAAGAAGACAAAGAACCGCAGAGAGTCGAAGCGGCAGCACGATGGCGCGGGCGTCGACGTTTCTCTCCACCAAGGTGGACGGCCACCAAGAAGAGAGGGAGAGAAGGGTTGTCGTGTATATGAGAAAGAGAGAGAGTTTTTGCTACAATAACATGTGTAAAGAGAGAGCCAAGTATGCCTCTCTATTTATAGGGTTTTGGGATCCATGGATCTCAATCCATGGGACACATAGAATCAATGGATGAGATTGATTTATGTTCATCCAATGGCTAAGATTGTTGTTGTCAAAAGCAACAAATTTAGGTTAAAATATATTTGACAAAATCAAATATAATTCATTCCTAAATCAACCCAACAAATAAGGAGAGAAGACACATGGAGATTTCATCTCCATGTGCCTTCCAAATGGGCGCACACCCTTTCCATATAGGAAAGGTGTGCCGCCCATGAGATTGCATGGAGATTGCAATCTCATGGAAATCCATGAGATTGCATATCTCCATGAAATCTCTCTTATTTATTTGCACCAAATTTATTTGGGTTTTATTCTTCAAAAATAATTCACAATTATCTTTGAGAATATTGCAATCTTGCCATGAAAAAATTGTGAATCATATTCACAACCCAAAACAACATGTAATTCATATTGTTAATTTAATTACACAATGTGTATCCAATACACATCATAATTAATCAACACATATAAATTATAATTAACTCTCTCTAATACATTATAAATCATATTTATAATATATTATGAATAATTTGATATCTCTATCCACATTATTCTTATCCAAACTAATTAAATCACTTTTAATCATATTGGATAATTTCTCATACATCATGATAATTAAAACACTTTTAATTATCAAATTCTCTTTGCTTAGATCTTATGGAATTGTTCTTAAACCATTTAAGAACAATGCTATTTCTCCTCAGATACTTGGAGATAAGGACAGGGCGATTGTATTGTTCCACGTATAGTGACATGGATATTGAGATCATATCTCAAATCCAGATCGCGGGCCTCCCATAGATGCTTGATTAAATCAAGACCGTAAATCTAATCTTCTCATTGTATCTGAATCACATTCAGATCAATGTCCAACACTTGGACCAAGATCAGATCACTTCTCTACTGAGAGGAGTCACTAAAATCCATACCCGTTTCATCACTCCCTAGGAATGGAAGCGTCATGGTTATACAATCGTTTATGATCAAATCACCCTCAGGTATTCCCAATACCTGTACATCCTGCATACTGGAAGACTCAGACTAAACCCGAAGTATCGGATCAACTTTATACTGTCTACTTCATGGTTTTATCATTAAGTTTCTCATTCGATCATTGGGAGTTGGTATCGATCATACACTTTCCAAAAGTGTATATCATACCTAGGTCTTGATCATATACTAAAAGTATATATCAAACCTACAAATTCAGTCAAGCTTCCAAAGCGAGACGACCATGCGCATGGAATTTGATTCTTCCCAATATCTCATGAGTGAGCTCATGTCTTCCGGTTCAGTAACTGAACCTGTATGATCCCTTTGAGAGATCGTATTACTCATATATCCTTATATGCACACCAGCGCGCCGGTGTATAGACCTTGATTAGGTCATCAACCTATTGGTCTGCCAAATGTACACACTCAGACATATAGTAACACATCTGTCTCCGGTCAGAGGATGCGTGCCTATATCATGACAGCATATGATATAGGACTTTGGTTATCTCGATCTCGTTAAGTCAACTCTTTGACCTACACCTCCGAATCTCTATTCCTATGCAGAGGACCTGCATCAAGAGGTCGGTCAGATATCAGCCTTCAGAGATAGGATTGCCATCTCCTACTCAGGCTGGAGATCATCTCTTAATAATCATTTGACGGTGCTTGATGAGTCCTCAATCTAACTCTTTAGATATTCATCCAAGCACCAGCCTCTATGATTCAATAGTTGAATCAACAACTGTATGATTATTAAGATGGCCATGGTACATAACCCTAATTGTACTAAGGGACCTATTATACAAATTATTCATTCTTCATTTCAGATCAGGGAATGATATGTGCAATAACATTTATTGCATAATGGCTCGCCGTGGGCTCGCATTTCCAATAGAGGAAACATGCTTTCACAAGCATGGTTTTCCAGCCTCTGCACGTATTGCTGAACAGACTGAGACTCCTTCTGCGCCTATCCCAGACACTCGGTTTGACGACATTGTCTCCAGACTTCAGGAGATGATGACTACTCTTGTGCCTCCGTCTCCGGGTTCCACATAGTCTGCCGCTTCTGCCAGAGCATCCTCTAACACATCAGGTACTCATTATGCACTTACCAATACTGCTTGCTCAGATTTGACAGATTGGATTATGGACTCTGGGGCATCCCATCATATGTGTGGCGACGGGATGCAGTTTACTACCTACAGAGCACTTGCAACTGGCAGATTGTTGTCATTGCAAATGGGGTTCGATTACCCATTGTTCGTCAGGGGGGGATTACTCTAGCGCCTTCCTTAATTCTTCAGAATGTCTTATATGCTCCTGACTTTCAGATAAACCTGTTGTCCATTAGTCAGCTTGTAAAAGATTTACATTGACGTGCCATCTTTGACCCATCTTCTTTTGTGTTTCAGGACATACTGACTAGCAGGCTTGTATAAGCTTGACATACCATCATGTGCTAAGCTCCCTACTATTCTGTCTGGATCAGTTTCTCCATTTCTTTAGCATCTACGATTTGGCCATCTTCCTCTTCAGAAGATGTCACATGTCCTACCACAGATCTCTACCCGTACCGTGTTGGATTGTGAAGTCTGTCAGCTTGGAAAAAACCATCGGTCTTCGTTTCTGGGTTGTCCGAGTCGTCATAGTAGTCGTTCTTTTGAACTATTTCATTTTGATATTTGGGGTCCGAGTCGTGTCCCTGATCTTCAAGGACATCGTTATTATATGGTTACTGTGGATGATTATTCCAGATTGTCTTGGGTGTTCTTGTTGAAACAAAAGCCTAAAGCTGGTGCTATTATAAGAAAATTTATTCTTGAAGTTAATAATATCTTCTTTGCCAATGTCAAAATCATTCGCACGGATAATGCTTTGGAATTTTCAACTTTGCATTTGTCTGAGTTTCTCAGTTCCCATGGAATTGTTCATCAAACTTCGTGTAGCTACACTTCGCAACAAAATGGTGTGGCGGAACGCAAACATCGCCACCTCCTTGATGTCACACGAACATTGTTGATTCAAAGTCGTGCTCCTCATTCTTTTTGGGGGGATGTTGTTCTCACTGCTTGCTACCCGGTGAATCGTATGTTGTCTACTGTTCTTGGAGAAAAGGTTCCCTTCTTGATTGCGTTTCTCGAGAAGGACCTATTCTCGCTTACACCTCGAGTCTTTGAATCTGTGGCTTTCATGCATAATTTTACCCATGGTTGTGATAAGCTCTCACCGCGAGCTATCAAATGTGTGTTTGTTGTATATTCTCGTACTCAAAAAGGGTATAGATGTTTTGATCCGATTAGTAGGAGATATTATGTAAGTGCTGATGTTACTTTCTTTGAATCTATTATGTAATTCTCTCCTACATGTGATAGGTTATCCAATACCTATGAAGAGGATATTGTTGTTTCTCCACCTCCATCTCTTCCACCACTTGAAGCTGACCAACCATCATCTTCTCCATCACCTCCTCCACCACCACCACCACCTACACCTCAGCCAAGATTCTTGCCCATTGTTTACACTCGCAGGTCTTCTACCATCTCCTCTGCTCATAAGCCGTCCACATCATCCAACACGCCTGAGGTATGTCATGATAACATTATTTCTACTGATGGTACTGGAGTTCTACATCATACACAGGATGATTCTGGCGTACAAGACAGAGATGATGCGGATTTGAATGCTCCTATTGCACTAAGGAAGCCTCAGCGTAAATGCGCCACATACCCACTTGCTGCACATGTCTCTTTGGATCATCTTTCAGATGAGTACAGGAGGTTTGTAGTAGGACTTTCTGCAGTTACTATACCTCGAACATATACGGAGGCTTTACAGGACGACAGGTGGCGCCATGCCATGGAAGAAGAAATGGCGGCCTTAACGTCACGAGGGACATGGAGTGTTGTCTCTGCTCCACGAGATGCTTCGATT
The DNA here is from genome assembly GCA_037367405.1 of Ottelia alismoides. Taxonomy (NCBI): domain Eukaryota; kingdom Viridiplantae; phylum Streptophyta; class Magnoliopsida; order Alismatales; family Hydrocharitaceae; genus Ottelia; species Ottelia alismoides. Next base: position 23,888 of record JAZKJV010011625.1, read on the forward strand.
GTAAGCTGCAAGTGGATATTTTCCATTAAGAAAAATGCAGATGGGAGTGTGGATCGTTATAAGGCAAGGTTGGTGGCAAGAGGCTTCATCCAAACATATGGGATGGATTATCAGGACACTTTTTTCTCCAATAGCGAGACACTCAACGCTACGAATTCTACTAGCTGTAGCAGTTTCACGGGATTGGCCATTATTTCAACTTGATGTGAAGAATGCATTCCTCTACGGGGATCTTCAGGAGGAGGTTTATATGCAGCAACCATCTGGGTTTACTGTTGAGGGGGAGTCCCAGAATGTATGCAGGCTACATAAGGCAATTTATGGCATGAAGCAGAGTCCTAAAGCTTGGTATCAAAAGCTGTCGGAGTTGATTGAGCAACAGGGGTTTGTGAGGTCCACTGCAGACCACTCACTTTTTGTTCAGAATACACATAAAGGTACGGTTGCCATTCTTGTTTATGTAAATGACATTACTATTATAGGAGATGATGCTCAAGGCATTCAGATAGCCAATAAATTTCTAGGTAAAGAATTTGTGACCAAGGACCTTGGCACTCTTCGCTACTTCTTGGGGTTAGAATTTGCCAGGAATCATCGTGGTCTAGTGATGACCCAGAGAAAGTTTGTGATGGATCTCCTCTCTGAGACAGGTATGACTGGATGCAAGTCTGCTACTACTCATATGGATCCAAGTATGAAATTGTATGATAAGGATACTGAGGAAGTTGATAGTAGTAGGTATAGAGAACTAGTTGGGAAGCTTTTATATGTTACTATCACCAAGCCAGATATTATGATTGCAGTAAGCAAGGTCAGCCAATTCATGGAGAAGCCCAGGAAGGTATATATGGACGCTATCTATATGATCTTGAGATACTTAAAGAACTCACCTGGTTCGGGGCTCTTATTCAGTAGGGATGCATCCCTGGAGGTGACAACTTGTGCATATGCTGACTATGCAGGATGTCCCATGGACAGAAAGTCTACTTTAGGTTTTGCAGTTTTTGTTAGACACTCACTTATCTCATGGAAGAGCAAGAAGCAGACAGTGGTTGCTAGATCAAGTACAGAATCTGAGTACAGGGCTGTGGCACAAGGGAGTGCAGAAATGATGTGGGTTAGAACGGTGTTGACTGATCTTACCATAGAAGTTCCCCTTCCTATGCAACTTCTATGTGATAATCAAGTTGCATTATTTATTGCAAATAATCCTACATTCCATGAACGAACAAAGCATATTGAGGTGGACTGTCATTACACTCGAGACTTGATACAGAAAGGCCCCATATCTACCTCTCATGTGTCTACAAGAGATCAGACGGCAGATATCTTCACCAAGGCTCTATCTCGAAGTCCTTTTCAGAAGTGTTGTTCCAAGCTGAGCATGATAGATATATATGCTCCAGTTTGAGGGGGAGTGTTAAGATAAATATAGCTTTATGTCTCCTTTATGTAATTTTATTTTCTCTGAGTACTTATCATGTAATTAATCCAAGGGCTATTCTCCTATATAAGAGAGCCCTCGGGCACGTCTAGTGCATCTCATTCATTCTCTCCTATCACACGTATTCACTCCCCTCCCCTTCTTTCTCCCTAATACTTCTCTCTCTCTCTCTCTCCAAGGCTTCCCTCCTCTCCCTCCCTTCATTGCCACCCTCATTTTCCCTCTTCATCTTCCTTGGGGTAGACCTCCATCCTCCATTAGAGATCCATCCAAATATATATATATATATATATATAATAAAGATTTTTACAGCCGTCAAGATTCATAAAGGGCCTTGGCATGACCAAATATATTTTCACAGTAAAACCTCCTCCTCCCTCCAGAAAATGACGTCGTTTCTAGCCAGCCATAAAGACCAAACGATCGCACAAGCCTTCATTCTCCCATCCTCAGAGCCCGACCAACTTTTGTCGATTGAATTCCACAATGATATCTTCTCAGTCCAAATTAAACAGAGGCAATTCGCATTTTGCCACACCTCAACAGAACCAGGACAAGTGAAAAACATATAATCTATGTCTTCCATGGATGATCCACACCATCTGCAATCCATCTCAACTCCTAGGAAAAACCTAGCTCTCCTAGCCGCCGTTAGAACTCGCTCTCTCCTAAGCAGCCAAAGAAAAATCTTCCCCCTTGCTAGGATCCTCCAATTCCATATTCTCGCGTAGTCCCTGTTTAGTTTCGTACCTGAGGCCAATTGTTGTCCTGCGAGCACCTTATATGCTTTCCTGACCATGAAGAATCCATCCATCCAGCATCAAGAGTCCCTCCCTTGTGTTGGTATTTCAGCTCTACCCAATATGGTAAAAAGGTACAAGAACTCATCCACCATTCACTCAGACAAAACTGCACCAGAAGTCGGCGTCCATGAACCTTCCGACCACAACTCCGCCACAGAAGTCACCTTGTTTGAGGCCAAAGTGAAAAGCCTTGGATATAGATTGCACATCGCTCCAAACTCCGTCCAGTCATCTATCCAAAATCAGAATCCCCGTCTATTTCCCATGAGAAGGCGAAGAGATCCCATCAGATCAGACATGACCGAACAAATTCCTCTCCAAAACGTCGTACATGATGCAACACAGTCCGCCCGAATCATCAGGTCTAACGAAACACCATAAATAGATCGAACCAAGTTGGACAGAAGGTCGGTCCCGGGGCCTCAAATCATCATTACCCACTTCGCCAGTAAGGCCTTGTTTATATCTACAAGCCGCAACATTCCAAGTCCACCCTCTTTGACTGGAGTAGTCACCGTAGACCAATCAACCAAAGTAAGACCCTTATACTGCACAGATGACGACCAAAAGAAATGATGCATCAAGGTCTCAAGCCTTTCCCATACTTCAACCGACAAAACTCCGGTTGAGATGAAAAAACATGGATGGCAGACAAAATAGCCTTGACCAAGACCAACTCCCCCCCCTGATAGGAAAGACGTTTTCCATCTCACCAGTTTCCTCTCCAAATTCTCTAATAACGACAACCAGTGTAACTATCTTAATCTCCAATTCAACAAAGGCAAGCCCAGATAGTTGATAGGTAAAGACTTCTGCTCTGTCCCCAAGATCTCCACACACATCTCTGAGACTTCCGAAGGCAAATTAAATGACATAAAAGCCAACTTTGCTTTATTTAACTGCAAACCAAACATGTTCCCAAAAATATCAAGCATCGCCTTCACTGCCCTACACTCCTCAACCTCTCGTTCAACAAAGAACAAAGTGTCATCCGCATATTGCAATATCGATATCGAGTACTCTCCTTTAGTATATCCTTTAAAAAAATTGCCTTCCTCTTCCAAGACCGACATCGTAGCCAAGCCATCAGCTGCCAAGACAAATAGAAGGGTGTTAAAGGGCATCCATGTCTTAACCCCCCCCCCCCCCCCCCCCGCTACGACTGGAAGAAAACCCCTTCTTGCTTACCATTTACCAAAACTGATAGAAAGGGGGTTGTGATGCACCTCTTCATCCAATCTACCCATATCTCCGCGAAACCCCTCTTTGTCAGCGATACCAGAGAAACCTCTAACTCAGACTATCATAGGCCTTGGAGAAGTCGACCTCTCACAAGAAACCGGAGGAGCCCCTCCGCTTCCAGTTTGCAACAATTTCATATTTCTTTCTTTCCATCTCATCCTTCTTCTTTCTATCCTACTTCCTATCTTTCATGTCTCACCCATCTCCTCATATCCCTATCTTTCTCCCCTTTTTCCTTCCTCCACCACCATAATCCTTCTGCATCATCATTCCTCCTCTTCCCTTCTCATACATCAATGGTAACATCCGAATCCGATTAAACCCAAACCCACCCGATTAGGGTCCGATTAATCCAGTAAAATTAACAATTAATACTAAATAACCTAAATTGATCAATTGATCATAAATCAAAACTCATTTGGACGAAATCGATTAAAAGTCGATCGTATCATAAAGTGTGCCACAGAAAAGCCACATCGCAAATTGGAAACCGCAAAACAAACTGACACCACAAAAAGATCCTATATGACGAATAAGACCAAACGAATCGATCGTTCATCAATCGGAGATCGTTTAATATTTTTAAAATCATAAAATTTAACCCCAAACCAAAATCGTATCTCAAGAATTTCGAGTATTCATACCTGATCTAGTGGCATGACAGTGTGTCTACCACACAAAAGACTAGGGTTCAAATCTCACTCTTGCAGTGGTTGCGTTAGGTAGTCGACGGCCAGCGTAAAAAATAGTCGAATCTTTCAACATGGATTTGAGAAAGAATCCATGTAGCCGACTCTACTTATAGTGGGAGAAGGCTTAGTACTTATACCTTATCTAAAGTATATGAATATTCATTTTGACCGTCGTTATGAGACGGTCAAAATGACCTATTATTTGTCAAAATTCGAGACCCAAGGCGCAGATATGAAGGACCTTGGTATATTCAATAAGAGAGAATATTTTTAAAAAAAACGAAATAAATAAATAAAGTTATTTCAGACCAGTTGTACATTGTAGCTCCACTTGGCTTCAAATCTCCCTTCGTTCTCCACTTGACCACATCTAATCCTTTTCTCTTCCTTATTTATATCAACCCTCTTTTCAAATCTTTGTTATTCTCTCCCAAAAGAAGCCCCAAATTCCTAAGCCATGAAGCTCTTCTAATTCCAACGAAGATCCCCTGCCTCCTCAATTTCTGAAAATAGAGTTGGAGTTGCTGCTCCATTCGACCACATTCAAGCAGCTGGACCACGGCTGCTCCCAACAAACCCTGCTGTTGTCAAGCATCTGAAGTGGCTTGATCCTGGAGATCCTCTCTACATGCCTTGATCCAAATCAATTTTCTCCATTCCTGGATATCTAAGGTACAATCCAACCTCCATTTTCACTGTCATACATGTATTTTCACATCTTTTACCATTTATAATACGTCACTACCAATTTCTCTCTGTTTAATCCGTTTGAGAGGATTTGAACTGAGAACTCGTAATACTGAGGATTATATTGCTGAAAGTTTCCTAAGATTTTGGATTGTTGAAAGGTCTGGTTTGAAGTGTTCAAGATGGATGCTCATCATTTTTTTTCCTGAAATATCATTGGATTTATTGGAAACTTGTAGAGAATAAAGGTGTGATTTTAAGTGTTCAAGATGGATGTTTATCATTATTTTTTTCTGAAATGTCATTGGATTTATTGGAAGCTTATAGAGAATTAGACCATAAAAAGGCAGGAACTATAAGTTTTAAAGTGGGCACATATCATTTTACCAGAAGAATTGTTGGCTTTGCTGAAGGTTTACTGAGATTTGGGTTGTTAAAAGGGCTGAATATTAAGTTTCAATTGAGAACATATTATTTTGTAGAAAGAATCACAAGTTCTAGTTCTGGAAATTCATTGATATTTGGGTCGTAAAAAACATGAATTGTATTGTTCAGATATGATGCTAAATAAGTTTAGTAGGTTACTATAGGTTTAATATACAAAGATGTCATATTGCAGAAACTTTGACCCTTTTAGCCGCACTGCAGCTTTCCTTTCATCAATTCCTCCAGATTTTGAGGCTACAACGAAGTTTTATAGTTGCAGTTCCTAGAGCTCTTTTCTACCTGCAATTTGGTTGGTAATTCAATGAAAATGGGACTATGCAAGCTATTCATGTTCAGTGATACTCTTCAGTAATTCTCATGACCCTTGTCGGTGGTCATGTTATAAAAAAATACAAGTAAAATGAAATTTCGATAGGGGTTGCAGCAATGGAGGTTCCTAATCACTAGTCGTTGAAATTTTACCATATGGCTTTGGTCACGTTAACACGATCACGATATGCTTATTCCTCGAGGGAGACAAAACTACTTCGTCAGATCTGTCATTATAGTGGACTGTTATTTTTCATAATCATAGTTAGAATAAGTGCACAGTAGTAGTGAATCAAAAGGCTAAACGAAAGGTAAGGGCTTCAACTCACCTTAGATGTAGTGTGCTGGAACTCTATCAGATCACATTGTCTTTCCTGGAAGTCTTTCTCAATGATGTATAAATCTAAATCTTGAATCAGTATGTCAATAAATCGCGTCGGTCAAGGTGGCCCTTACACCTGACTGTGCGAGGGTGTGGTGACTCAACTGGGCAGAGGAAAGGAAGCCCGGTTGGGGCAGCGATCACCAAGTGCGTGGGTCTAGAATCCCAACTCCTTTTTACAGTTTTTACACGAGCTCGCAGTGTTTTTACACCTCGTTTGGACCCCAACTTCTGACCAGTTCCGTTGACCCTCTGTTTTATGGTGTCTAGTCCGGGGGGCCCTCGATTTTAGTTTTTCATACGAGTTTGTTTGCCCATACCGGACGGGCTTGTCTAAAGTGTGACTTTTCCGAAGAGTCTCTTTCACTCGTCTTGGTGGCGTAGTTTTGGAGTAGACCTATCCCTCTAATGGACCGCACTTCCACTTAGAAAGCGAGACGGAAGGATCTCTTAGGAGGCTACCTCACCGCTTGAGTTTTGACTACCATTCCGCCAACAGGCTTGGCGATGGTTACAGTTAAGTTTGGCTAAGAGATGAGATCAATTACAATTGAATTTGGCTAGTGTTGAGATCAATCACAATTAAGTTTGATTAGAGTAAATATCAGTTACAGTTGAGTTGACTATAGTTGAGATTGGAAAGGAATCTCATTTATCATTAATCATCGACAACTAATCCGATTTTAGAACTACTACTATTGGTGATAACTAAGTTAGTGAACATGTTGGGAACTTAGCTATGATGCATTACACTCCATCGCATGCCTACGGAGGCGCCCTAACCCAAAGGTACTCTTCATGCCTTAAAGTCATAGTGTGAGGTCACACTCAGACCAAGACCACAGACTATCCACTAGACTTGAGAAGTTATATAGAATCAAGAATCATATCAGAATCGAAATTAGTCAAAAACAAATGAACAAATCATAGACTCATCGTTCTTAACACCAAGATCCATCGAATTGATTTCTTATGTGATGATATCATATGTAAAGAACATATGACCTATAAATGAAAATAAATTATATGGAAGGTTATGGGGTAGATGGGTTATCATGGCGCATACATACAGAACAGTTGAAAACCATTTACCATGCAAGTAGTTGTAAAATTTTAATTTATCAATGCCTTTTTATTTGCTTTCTTTTGGACACACTAAATTACTTGTTATAATTTTTAATATGTTGAATTGTACACGACAACCATTGACGTTCTTTTCTTCCTAACATGCTTGGCAGGCGAGAAGCATGTGTCTCAGTAGCTGATTGATGATCCCGAACATCCGTTGCTATACCAGATGGTACACTTTTATTGCTTTGGTACAGTTGATAATGTATAAATGCTTTTCTTTTCTTCTGTCACTTTTTGGGAATACATGTATATTATATAATGTTTTCTTTTGTTAAATGTTGTATCTATATGGAAATTAATGAAAAGCGGATTGGTGGTACTTGTCGGTGGTTGTTACATTGTTTATGAATGTCAAATGCAAAATGCGAAAAATTTACTCTCAAATTTCACTAGCTAATGCAATCATTTATCATAATAATATCGCGAATGTCACGTAAACGGGTATCCGAATCCGAGGGCGTCACATCAACCTCCACCACCCTCCTAATGCTACACCATGCTTACCTCAATAATCTATTATCGCAACTCACTTTCCAACTTGTAAGACCATATCTCACTTCATTCCAGTAGACGCCTCCGTAATCCACCACTCCTTACAGGTTTGCCCCACTCTTTGCTCCAACAAGTAATTGCGACAATTTTTTTTTGTTTTCCACCACGAATGAGTATTTACATTAGGTGCCACTAGTCAGGTACAACAAGTATTAGTTTCATGTTTTGTAAATTTTATATTTCTTATTATTATATAGTGGTTGCTAAATTCTTTCTTTCTGCACCACCAGATGTAGAATGAACTAAGAGAAGGAAGCGATATTTAATCTTCGGTAAACTTCTGATCTTGAGCCTTGACTTGTAGGTTTGCCTAATAATAAACCAACAAAATGGCTCGTAAGTTTCCACAGAAATTTTTTTTATGCTTTCGCTTTCACGGGCCAACTGTGTTGCTTAGGTAGGTAGTTTGCAGTGTTATTTTTGCCCTTTGAGAATCACAACCACGGAGTCTTAATCACTTAATTTTCGATGTATTCACACTCCACCGAGTCCATTTATAAAAAAGAAGGATGACTGAGAATGTGAGGAAGATGTCCATCCGAAGAGGGCACTCATTTTGCAATTTGTTTTATCATTTGCATCAATTACATTTGCATCGATTGGTATCGATGCAAGAAGGAGACAATGATATAAAAAGGAAATCAATGAATAATGATAGAGGGAGAATAACATTATATCAGAGCAAGAGGTAGGGAAGAGGTGATACAGAGACAACAATAGATGGCATAGAAAAATACATGAGAGATGGAAGAGCAAGAGGGAGAGGAAGCTATAAGAGGGAAAAGCTGCAAAAGAGAGGAGATATGAGAGATATGTGGAAGGGGAAGGATGGAGAAAATAATGAGAGAATGGGAATGATGGGAAAAGATAAGAAAGAGATGGAAGAGAGATAGGGAGATAGAATGAGAGAGAGAGAGAGAGAACGAGAATGGGTAGAGAGAGAAAAGATTGGGGGGATGAAAGAGATATTTTCTTTCATTCAAATTGTCTTCTTCTTAAATGATGGTAGAAAATGATGAATGTGGAAACGTATCCGAGATAAAGAAATATAAAGATTGGAATGCATGGATTTTTACATGGAACCTACTCCGTAAGGTGCAAATGAAACCACAGGAGAAGGCCTCTCAAGGTTCGGGTATTCGATTATTCCTTTCTCTCTCAATTGTTACAATGGGTATGGGATTTCTTATATAGCCCCACCAGAATAATCGAGTACTATTAATAGATGATGTGGGACAAACATAGGTGCATATGGTAATTGGACCCTAAAGGGATCCAATTACCCACCTATGGACACGCACTCTGGCACTCCCCCTCAAGCTGGAGCATGCAATGTCCACCTTGGACAAATAAAAATAAATCACTCTCTCGCACAATATGACACTATAGACAATATCAACTCAATGTATACTCTATTGGTTGCATGTTTGCAAAAAATATAAGGCTCGTCCCTGGTCCTATCTTTCCAGCTACTTCATCTCTAGAATTCAGGAAGGCAAAAAAGGTGCCCCTATTACTATGGTTCTAGTTAAAGTGATGAAAGTTTAGATGTACTCCAAATTTTCAGGTAAAGGTTATATGGTGAAAAGCCCGACCAAAGCGACATTATTAAATATAACATTCGGGACATAAGTTGTTTTTTCTACTCTTTCTTATTATTTCCATAGCTTTCCTAGGGTATATATAAGCAAGGGAGTTGTGCTTTTGAGAAACATGAATCCAAATAACCTAAATCCGACCCAATTAGGGTCCATATGATCTGATAAACTGTCAATCGATATTAAATGATCTGAATCAATCTAGAGATTGTAAATTAGATTTTATTTGGGATCAAACGATTAAAAATCAATCGCATCGTAACTCGTGTCATTAGAAAAGCCGTAACGCAATCGGAAACTGCAAAAATAATCCGAGACCATCACAAAATTCATATCGACGAAATAAGGCCAATGAAATCGACCGTTCGTCGATCAAAGGTCGTTTTGACAATTTGAAATCGCAAAATTTGATCACAAATAACGACAGTATTTTGCCAATTTCTGAATCCATTTTGGATTAGAAAGTATAAATTTTATATCATTTGATCATCATTCATAGACGATTGATACGAGCTATTGATCATCTGAATCAAAGATTCAGGGCAGAAATACGAATGACTTTGGTATTTCAAGGAAGAAAAAAATAAAGGTTTTGAACAAAAAAATTGTTCACAATTTCCAACAGCCCCTACACTTGGCTCTTTCCCCTCCTCCATTTGTCAACACAAGAGCTCACCCCCTTTCCTTATTTAAAGTACCCAAAACCCCTCTCATATCCCATTTTTTTCCCACAGCCTTCTCTCGCTTCTCTTCCATTTCCACTCAAGGAGATCCCCTTTTCCTCCTTTATTTTTTATTGGAATCTCTGTTGCATGTTGCTTTAAGTGCGGCTGGTGGAGCCTCCTCCTATTGCTGCTAAGTGCAACTGTTACAAAATATGATGCGAAAGTGAATATCAGAGAAAAAGATTAAACATCATGTAACACGGGATTTTAACATGGAACCATACTCCCTAAGGAGCGGGATGAAACCACAGGAAAAGGCCTCAAAGGGACATATGTTTCATTCAACTTTCTCTCCTGATATAGGGGATATGGGGCTTTTTATATACTCTCCTCATACTCTCCAAGTCACATCACCGGTAGATGTGGGACTAAACTCCTGGATGTGGTAAATGGACCCTGGAGGGATCCATTTACCCATCAATACATATGTGACACATACTCTAACACTCCCCCCCAAGTTAAAGCATGCAATGCTCAACTAGGACAAATAGAAAGAAATCACTCAAACTCACGCTACAAGATATTACGGACAATATCAACTCAATGTGCACAATTGTCGGCTGCTATCGAGGACGTTGCTTCTTATGCCGTGCAAGTGAGGAGGACCAAACGGGTTGGAGTATGAGTAAAATCAAATCTCCTCATCGGAGAGCATGTGCTTTGTAGTACGCCTGTCAAAGTCACTGCAACTGAAAATGAGTCTTCATTTGGAGAACTCTGACCCGTCACATCATGTAGACAACTGCTCCATCTCTGAAAGGATCGAACTAAAAAAGCCGTGGAGACAATCCTCATCAGAGTCCACGATCGTTGGAGAACGGAGTCCGAAAAAGTCTCCTTGTCGGATAATTGGATCTCTCCCATACTGGCTCAGAGAACGAGATATCTACCCCAAAGTCTCTACGAAACCACATGAAAACCCTAGCCCACATGGCATAGAGAATGGGATCTCTACTATGGAGTCCCTATGGAACACATGAAAACTCTGACCAAAAATATAAGATGGAGAGCACGACAAATGATGGCAAACATGTGCGCATAAAAAAGAGGATTCAGAACCAATTGTCGAGCCTGAACATCAGAACTGTAGAGTCTGAAAACCTGACTAGCTTCTGGACTGGAGAATCGGAATCTGTAGCCTATGAATCTACACAATACTCCCCCTTTCTCCCATACTTTTCAGAATACAGTAACATCGACAAAATTGGGAGAAGACATGAAAATGTGGAGAAAACATGAATCGTGCATTTTTTACGATTATTCCATTCATCATCTTTTTTTAATAAGTCGTATCATCATTTTCTCAGTTTTTCTTGTAATTTTTTACATATTTTTTTTAAAATAAGTGCATTTTTTATGGCTTTTCATTTTTTTGTGTATGGCTTTTTTATTGTGCGTGCCTTTTTCTTTATTTTTTTACATTTTTTGTTGAAATATGGCCTAACTCGGGCTAAAACTTCAGCATCCCCGCCCTACTTTTTCCTTTTTTTCTTTCGTCTATGGGCCCTTACAATATAAGATGGAGAGCACGACAAATGATGGCAAACATGTGCGCATAAAAAAGAGGATTTAGAACCAATTGTCGAGTCTGAACATCTGAATTGTAGAGTCTGAAAATCTGACTAGCATCTGGACTGGAGAATCTGAATCTGTAGCCTATGAATCTACGCAATACTCCCCCTTTCTCCCATACTTGTCAGAATACAGTAACATCGACAAAGTAGGGAGAACACATGAAAATGTGGAGAAAACATGAATCATGCATTTTTTACGGTTATTCCATTCATCATCTTTTTTTAATAAGTCGTATCATCATTTTCTCAGCTTTTCTTCTTGTAATTTTTTACATATTTTTTTAAAATGTCGTTGCATTTTTTATGGCTTTTCCTTTTTTTCATTTTCTTGTGTATGGCTTTTTTATTGTGCGTGCCTTTTTCTTTGTTTTTTTACATTTTTTGTTGAAATATGGCCTAACTCGGGCTAAAACTTCAGCAGCCCCGCCCTACTTTTTCCTTTTTTTCTTTCCTCTATGGGCCCTTACAATAAAAAGAATTTTTTTAACAGACAACCAACTTGGGGATATCTAGGGTTCTTTCTCATAACGCTCGCCGCCCCCGTGGGGCATCTAGTTCGGTGGAGCCACCACATGCGCATGCTCCCCCGATTGTTCCACCGCTAGAGCGTTGCTAGAGGAGGGACGACGCCCCTGGATGCTCCTCCTTGGGTGGGTGGAGGTGAAGCGCGACTCCACCTAGAGGAGAGCGTCTCCGCCATGGAGGCCCGCTAGGTAGGGCTTACCGCCTGGAGTCGTGCCACCACGCGCAGGCTGCGTGCTTGGAGGAGAAGGGAGCACAAAGGAGTAGAAGCGTCATTGCCGCCTTGAGGAGAGTAGGTGCGGCATCGCCTGATGCGTGGAGGAGAGGAACCTCCGCCTGGAGGAGTTCTTGGAGAGGACGATCGGAAGAACGCCTCCTGGAGATCATGGTTGCCGCCTACGATGGGGATATCGCATCAGTGCCTCCTGGAGAAGGGGTTCGAAGGAGGAGGGTCGGCTTCGACTGGGAATGCGGTTGCAATGGGACTGTTGCCTGAGCTTCTTCGCATCTCGGAGGAGGTGGCCGTTGCTGCTTGCTGCACCATTTTGATTAGCGTCGCTTGGGCCCTGGATCCCACCGTCTTGAAAAATAGGGTTCACATAGGAAGCCTCCGTGGCAGGGCTGGAAGGAAGCATCGTTGAGCCGCTAGAGAAGCGGTTGCAATCTGGAAGGCATTCTGTTTGCACCTGGAGCATGCCTAAGGAAGATCCGAAAGGAGGTATGAGGGCATCTCGCCATGAACCTTCCAACTTTTGATGATGATTTGAGATGTGCAAAATTAAGGTTTCATAAGAAACCTAGAATCTACTTGAAAAATATGAATAGATCTCGAAACATAATCAAAAGACATAATCGAATCTTGAACAAATTACAAAAATAAAACTTCAACATAAATCCTCGAGAATCGAACCCACTCTGATACCATGTTAAAATATGATGCAGAAGCGAATATCAGAGAAAAAGATTAAACATCATGGAACACGAGATTTTAACGTGAAACCATACTTCCCAAGGAACGGACGAAACCATGGGAGAAGGCCTCAAAGGACCATATGTTTCATTCAACTTTCTCTCCTGATACAGGGGGTCTGGGGCTTTCTATATAGCCTCCTCAGACCCTCCAAGTCCCATCACCGGTAGATGTGGGACTAAACTCCTGGATGTGGTAAATGGACCCTGGAGGGATCCATTTACACTTCAATAGATATGTGACGCATACTCTAACAGCAGCAGCCAAAGCTGCTGGAAGACGCCCCCTATAGCAACCCCCTTCCATTTGTTGGAGCTCCCCCATGCAGCTGCTAGAACCCCAGCTGAAGCCTAGCACTGTTGCTATTATTTCCAGCAGTTGAAGCACCTGGAAGCTCCTCCCAGCAGTCCCCTTGCTGCTCCAAATCTAAGGAGTTACTGCTCCAAGTGCAGAAACAGCTGGAACTGCTCTCCACTCCATTAAAGTTGCTGCTGGCACCTCCAATTCAACCCCATGTTGCATGCAATTGTCATCTCCAAACCTTGGAGATCCAATGTACAATCATTTCCGCATTTCGATGCCTTCCATGCATGATTCAACCTATTAATTTGCTTCTGAAATTAGATGAAAATGTTAAATTTTACATGGAATTCATCATAATTTTAGATCCATTATATATGCTCATGATTTCTTAAGTATTTGGGATAAACATTAGGTGATTAGCATGCAAATTAATCTAAGTTCAGACCATTGTTAAGCTATAATTTGTATGCTTGAAAGATGAGAATCTTGTGTTGATTAACGTATATTTAGTTCTAATTTCATACCACTAAACATGTTGCAATTTGCATGCTTAAATGATGATAGTCTGGTCACTTTGGTGGTGATTTGCATACATTAGTGTAAATTTCAGACCATTAAATATGTCAGAGATATACTCCTGATTTCCTAAGTATTTGGGGATAAAAATTAGGTGATTAACACGCAAATTAATTTAAGTTCAGACCATTAATTAGCTACACTTTTTAAAAATTTGAAACATGAAATTCGGGGGTGATTTGTATGTAATTGGCTCAAAATTCAGACCACTGTTTAGGATCTGATTTCATTATAAAATGTGAGGATTTGATGGTGATTTGCATGCTTAAATGATGAGGTTTTGAGAAAGATTTGCATGAAATTGAACATATTTCCATACCACTATTATTATACTATTTCATGTCTTCAAATCTTAAATAATTGAGGGTAATTTGGCATGAATGTGACCTAAAATCAAACCACTATATGTCACAGTTTTCATGTTTAAAAGATAAGCAAATGGAGGAGGTTTGCACGTGATTGGAGTCTAAATTCAAACCACTAATAAATACATATTTTCATACTTGGTGTTGAAATAAATAAACGTGGAAGGGAATCAATAATTAGAGATAAAAATCAAACATAAATATCTCGTTTTACATGAAATCATATTCCATAAGGGAGCGAGATGAAACCACGGAAGAACATCTCATAGGGCCGATTCATTCATTGAACTTTCTTATATGTTACAAGAAGTCTGGGGCTTCTTATATAGCCTCCACAGACTCTCCAGGTCCCATCACTGGTAGATGTGGGACTAAACTCAGGATGTGTTATATGGATATTGGAGATATCTATTTACTCATCTATAACACAATATACTCCAACACTCCCCCTCAAGTTGGAGCATGTAATGCTCAGCTTGTACAAACAGAAAGAAATCTCAATTCACGCTACAAAACACTACAGACAATATCAACTCAATGCGTACAACCGTCGACTGTGTCAAGGACATTGCTTCTCATGCCATGCAGGTGAGGAGGAACATTGGGCTGGAGTGTGAGTCAAACTAGGTGTGCTCTGAACTACGCCTGTCAAAACCACTGCAACTGAAAATGAGTCTCCACCTGGAAAACTCCGGCCCGTCACATCATGTGGATAACTACTCCATCTCTGAAAGGAGCGAACTGAAAAAGCCGTGGAGACATCCTCATCGAAGTCCACGGTTGCTGGAGAATGGAGTCTGAAAAAGTCTCCTCGTAGGAGAACTGGGTCTCTCCCATACTAGCTCAGAGAATGGGATCTCTACTCTGGAGTCCCTATGAAACCACATGAAAACCCTATCCCACATGGCATAGGGAATGTGATCTCTACTCTGGAGTCTCTATGGATCACATGAAAACTCTGGCCAAAACAAGAGATGGGGACCATATAAAATGATGGTAAACATGTGCACATCAAACTGAAGACTCGGAGACATCTGAACATCGAGTCTGAACATCTGTAGAGTCTGGAAAATCTTGCTGGCCTGGAGTCTGGAGAATCTGAAAATACGATCTGTAGAACTATACACGATACTCTCCCTTTCTCATATACTTGTCAGAAAACAATGACATAAACAAAGTTGTGAGAAGACATGAAAATGGAGAGACAACAAAACATCACAAATGCCAATCTCATACATTTTTTTCTCGACTTTTTTCCTCTCTCAATCAATTTTTTTCTCCAGACATTTTTTCTGGCTTTTTCATCTTTTTTTTAATAGCTGACTCATTTTTTATATCGTGTACGGTTTTTTTGTACATGCCCTTTTTTATACGATTTTTTTTCAAAATAAATTCACGGGCTCATTTGGGCCAGAAAGAAGTTGTTCCTAAATTTGGCGCATTTGTGTTTTTTCGCTGGGCCTTTTTTCTTCGCGCTGGGATCTTCTGCAATTCATATATTTTCTTTAAAAAAAACTTTTCTCTTCTTGGCCCACTTAGGTCCATACCTCTTTCCTTTTTAAAAAAACACAAGCAGCAGCCAGCCTAAACATTTGGCCCACGTTTTTTTCAATGGGCCCCTTTTGGGGCTAACCCTATTTACGGTTCCCCGATTGGGAACCCCTTTGCTCTCGAACCCACCGTCCCCAATGGGGTTTGAAGGATTGTCGTGTCCTGGAAGTAGTTGCCGCCACGGAGATTCTCCTGGGGAGGAGATGCTCCGCCTGGAGCATCAAGCACGGCTTCTCAATGGTTTATGTTGCCTCTTCAATCGATTCGGGACATCTAATGCTATGGTGCTCCAGCTTTCCACCTAGAGCCTTAGAGCTTGTCGCCTGAAGCCTTAGGGCTCGTCGCCTGGCGCCGTCGCTTGTTGATGAAACCACATGCAAGCTGCGCGCTTGAAGGAGAAAGGAGCGCACCCCGAGGGCCGTTGCCGAACTGGAAAAGGCCTCTGCCTGGATGATGCCGCACCGCCATATGCGATTGGGGGACGGCGGTAACTCCAAGGAGCAATGGGGGCTGACCCGCAGAAGAGAGATACGACACCACCCTATATATCGCATGCCTAGGGTTCCCTCGAACCTTATATCTCCAAAGAGTGCACCGCTTTGGGGATTACAAGCGGCCTGGAGATTGCACAATCAACAAGATTTGGAGGGCCCCGCCTGTACGAGATCAAGGTTTCGCCTCTTGCAGGAAGGTGGTCACTGCATATTGCTGGAGAGAATAGGAAACTCGCGAGAACACGAACAAATTCGCGAGAACATGAACCTCTACACGTTGAGTTGCTGGGAAATAGCGACTGTTGGATAGTACTGCCAAGAGGCTTGAGTGATGGGGCGCGCGATCTTCATGAAATCTCCAAGACCTTACAAAATTAGGATTTCAAGAGAAATCCTAGAACTTGTTCTTGAACAAATCTCGAACATGGATAATAATGTCCAAGATCAAAATATCAAAATCGAATCTTGAACAAACGATAAAAAATTAATCCTCAAGAATCGAACCTTCTCTGATACCATGTTAGAAAATAGAGAATGCAGAAGTGTATCGGAGAATAAGAATAAAACATTGAGGAACATGAGATTTTTACATGGAATCCTACTCCGTGAGGGAGCGGGATGAAACTACGGGAGAAGATCTCAAAGGGCCAGATCTTCTATTGAAGTTTCTCAATGAGTACAAGAGGTGTGTGGCTCCTTATATAGCTCCACAGATAATTGATGTTGGACTAAACATGAGTGGGTGATAGGATCCAATTACCACTCTTATATTCTCGAACACTCCCCCTCAAGCTGGAGCTGAGAAAGCTGCAGCTTGCACCAAAAAGAAAAATTATACACCACATCTTCACACAATACATTACAAGAAAATACATGTCCTCTACTGTATAAGACCTCGCTCGAGTACATGTCTGCAACTTACAGGTTACCGGAACGTATCTCTACTACGCTTGTAGCGTCACCACGATATCAAGTCACCGGAACGTATTTCTGTCGTGCCCGCAAGTCACCAGAACGTATCTCTGATGTGTCCGGAGAAGAATCACAGTGGAAGAAGAAGTCCAACGTGGAGTAGTAGTTAGGGATAGAGAGACCCCGACGAAGAAGTCGATGATCGATGAAGACAAAAGATAGCAGTAGCAGTCTAAAGTGCAAGTATGTCATTCATGGAAGGGTAGGAGTTATGTAGATACATATCATGTAGAAGAATGTGCCCTTTCTTACTCCCACTTTCTCTCATGCTTGATAGAACAAGAACATGATTCATCAAGTTGGGAGAAATCAGAACAAAAAACATGCATTTTTTTACTTTCTTTTTTTGCACATATCTATTTTTTATAGCTATCTCTTTTCTTTCTTTCATTCCATTATTTTTTTGACTATTTTTTGCCGTACAATTTTTTTGTATGATTGTCTCTCCCTTTTTTAAGCCATTCATTTCTCTTTTTTTGGCTTTCAAATTTTAATCAGAACTCTTTTTTTAACACGCTCCACTTGATCCCAGAATATTTGCAACTTCCATTTTTTTATCAGCTGCCCTCCTCTCGCTTAAAAACTGCAGCCCGGCATGAAATCCCTCTTCTTCTTTGGTTGCATCAGTATCCCACTGGGCTTAAATTTAAAAAAAATCGAGGAGCTTGGGCCTGGACCTCCGTTTTTTTAAAATTAAAGGAGCACCTGGGTCTTTTAAATGTAGGGTGCGCCCCCCTAGATTTCTTCTCATATGATTACAGTTCCCCGGAGGAAAACCATTTGGAGGAAACTTGGCGCCGCCACCGGGAGCTTCCATCGGCTGAAGCTGCGATCGTGCACAGTCAATCAGGGAGGTCGTCGTGCCGATCTGAAGAAGACTATGGGTGCAGCTTTTGCTGCTGTCGAGGTGATGTAGGCGCTGCCGCTCGATGAGGCCCCTTGCGCCTGCACCGCACCATCACCTAGCGCTGTGGGCACTGCGCGCATGGAGGGGGATGTGCCCTTGCGCGGAAGAAGGTCCCCTTGAGTAGAGGGGGATGGGCACCGCGCGTACGGAAGGGGGAGTCTTTGGGGCTGGAAGTGCGGAGAAGAGAAACCCCCTCCGTAAGGGCCGTTGTGGGTTTGAGGCTTTGAGCAGATCCACACATACTTGGATGGTGTTGCTGCATTTGAGTTGTGTCACGAACCAATATTGAGCTGATCTGCAGCATATGACACGGATTTATGGGGTTGGAGTAAGGAATGTGATATGATACGATCAACCTAGGGTTAGAGGGGGATATATTGGGATATCCTGGGTACCCAGTAACCTAACGGATCCTTATGGTTCGTTTGATTGTAGGGTTGGGTAGAGTTGGGTACTATTCACAGGGCTGAGTGAATAGTAAACTATTAGGATGGAGTACCCCTGTGAATAGTACCCAACCCAACCCTACCCAACCCTGCAACCAAACGCACCTTTAGGGTCCGTTTGATTGTTGGATTGAGGTACACCAGTTGACCCCTCCTTCCAACCCTCCCAACCTTCTTCACAGTTTACTATTCACAAGGGCAACTCAACCCAACCCACTCCAACTCAACCAAGCAATCAAACAAATCCATAGGGTTACCAAGCTTTTGGGAATCAAATCCGGTTCATGAAGATAGAGTGGATCTTGAGGCTGTTGCAATCAATCCGAGCCGCTCGATCCTGATCGAACGGTTCACATGGATTTCCACAGTATGGGCTCACAAAAACAGGGAATTTGTGGGAACTGCTCGATCTTCCACTATTTTGCAGGAGAATCGGCAGTACTGCTGAGGAATTGCTCCCTCATACAGAACATCGCCCCTATCATGCAATATTGCAGCGTGAAAACAATGGAAAGGTTGATCTCATAATCTCGAAAAGAAATCCGTAAACAAACTTCCAGAACTCAAAACTATAAAAATAAAATTCTGCTTTTTTAGTTGTGTGGGTAGGTGGATGTATTTGTGTGCATGTTATGTAGGAAGTTATTCCAAAAGAATGCAATCTCAGGTCATATTGTGGTGCTTTAAACTCCTTTACATAGAAGATCTCCATTTGCTTGTGATTTTTTTCTCTTCAGCTGCGGAAAGGTTGAGCAATTGTTTTGGAGTTTGCTTAAAATTATTGTGATGTGCGTAACTGTTTTGGTGTGTCCTTGCTTTGGATGTCCGAGACGATATGCAACAGTGAGCAGAGCACAACATATATATACTTAGAATAAGGAATCAGGGGACGGATAAACATGTGCAGGATAAAGATCCGTAAGAATTCTTAAAAGATAAGCACGGGATGCGCAACAGATTGACAGTTCAACAGACAAAGGAGGAGATTTGGATTAACATCCGAAACGCATCCATCATTTATAGCGGCTGATTGGTGCATCCAAGCATTCTTTTTTCTTACGAATTAATACGAGCTGAGCTCAACTGAAGAGAGAGAACAATACCTGATAAGGTCTTCCAGAGACGAGGCCCTCCTTTGCCCTTCTGTGCTGCGACAAGAGGGGAATCCAGAAGCAGCGGAAGAAGAAGCATCCAGAGGCAGATCCAACGAGGACTAGGCATTGATACTTGCTGGAAATGATAGAAACAACCCTGATAGATTCGAAAGCAGATGGTGAGGACACAACGAAGAGTGGGCTCTGTGGAGAAGGAGCACTATCCTGCTGCTCAGACAGGTTGGGCATGTGGTGGGTGGAGGTTTGAACCTCAACATAAAGAGGCGTATTTTTACTGCAACTCGAATCACTGCACCGTATTTTTACTGCAACTCGAATCACTGCACCGTTTTTTTTGGATTTTGACCCGGTATACCCTGTAATCTTTCAAATTACTTTTACGACCTTTGAAACATCT
Source organism: Ottelia alismoides (assembly GCA_037367405.1). Taxonomy (NCBI): domain Eukaryota; kingdom Viridiplantae; phylum Streptophyta; class Magnoliopsida; order Alismatales; family Hydrocharitaceae; genus Ottelia; species Ottelia alismoides. The sequence continues at coordinate 44,092 of JAZKJV010011625.1, forward strand.
TAATTCCTCCCCCGATCTCGTAAACTTGCTCCGTCTTACCCAACAAACTCTGCTGTCAATTTTAACTATATCCGAGTCAAATACCCGAGTTAGTCTTGAGTTAACCTAACCAATTTTCCATCGAACGGTTAGGATTAGCCAAAAAAAAGAGTAGGAAAAAATCCTGCTCTTGCGGGGGGCGAAGCAGCGGTAGTCAGGCAAAGGGCCTCCAGCGAGGGGGGGGGGGATCTCCATCGTCGGCGGGAAAGGGGGGGAGGGGGGCTCAATCATCGGCGGTAACAGCGACCGCGAGGGGGGGGGGGGAGGGGCGAAGCAGGGGGGGCTTCATCGTCGGCGGGCAGGGGGGAGAGGGGGGCCCATGCGCGGGCGAAGCAGCAACGGCAGGGGGGCTCCATCGTCGGCGGGCCGAGGGGGCAGGGAGCAGCAATCGCCGGGGCGCGGGGGAAAGGGGGAGCAACATCGCCGGGGGGCGGGGGGGAGGAGGGTCTCGGATGATGGAGTGGCACACATTGTAAATTTAATAAACAAAATGGGTATAATATAAATGAACATAACGGAATCTGGTTAATTTTAACGGGTAAATTAACGGGGCTTAACCGCAGGATCTGTAGGGTAAGGGTTAGCAATTTTACAAGGTCGGAGGAGGAATTACGATGTTTCAAAAGTCGTAGAGTTAATTTGAAAAGATTATAGGATCTACCGGGTAAAAATCCTTTTTTTCACAAACGTGAATCCCTTTCAAAGGTCTGCTCTCTCCCCCCTCCGGTTGACAAAACTGTGGGACCCTTGTTGACTCTGAGAACGAGGGTGGACGACCCAACAAATCATCAGCTTATTACTATCTTACTCAGGGCAAGTAAAATAAATTGCCCCTTTACTGGATTTAAAAAATATGATATATAGGGGTTAAATTTAATTGAACAAGTCATTGCTCGGAAGGTTATCCTTTTTATTTGGAAGGACGGATTAGTTGTGCAATAAATTGTGTATTTCTTTGGTTGAAAAAAAAGACAAGTGAGAAGTTGGGAGACATATTGGCCAGTTTACATTCTACGCAGATATTCAAAATTTTGCATTGTATTGCACTTGATTCTTATTTCAATGATTCAACTTTCATGCAGCTCTAAGGTGGTGTTGCAGACAAGGTGTTTACACCTTGGATCACGCTGGCGACAAGGTCTCTGTCGTCACTTGCTCTCACTCATTATTCCTGTCACGAAGAAGAAAGTGGAAGCTCGGAGGTGTCGCATACACGGGGCAGATAGGGGGAAAATGCAGAGAGAAGGGGTATATGAAGAAGATCGGAGGGTGGTTCCAAGCGATGGTCGTGGGGTTTACCTGTCCCCCACTGACCGATAGTTGGCCGAGGTTAAAGAGCAGATGGCATACGTGAGAGAAGGAGATTAGGGCTACAAAGATGGAGATTAGGTGAGAAGTTGATCGGAGGAAATGGGGAAAAGGAGAAAAGGAGAGCGGTTGTGAGTCTGTGTCCTGTGAGGGCTCAAGAGCTTGATGTTGACGATGCAAATCAACCCTTGGATCTAACAATCCAACGGTTGATGAAGAGGCCCAAGGGAACGATAGGGATGGCCATGATAAATCTAATCCGAGGGCGGAGAAAGAGGCGGAAGCATATGGTTGTGATTGCATCCATATAGCACAGATGGACGGCTCATAAGGTAGGTGCACGGAGAAGAAAGGTTGAGCCACCAGGGCGGCCCTGGAGGCGCCACGTGGTCCAATAAGAGAAAAGATAAACTGAAAAATACAAAATAAATGTTTACAAGCCTAAAAAAATGTTAAACATGAAAGTTATAGATCTTTTTTAGATCTATAACTTTCATGTAGAACTCAAAATGAAAATAAAGTATATGCACAAGCTTGAATTTATGTAAGTATTTTTAATTAATTAAATATATTAATTTTATCTTAGTATTTTTTTTGGTAAAACAATTATGTACAACATCAAACTAATATTTAAGGTATTTTTAATATTAAGAAAATACAATAACTAACATAATATTACTTATGCACATAATTAGGGTTAATTATTTACAAGGTATCAAGTGCTAATGCTAGTGAATTGATTATTAATATTATTGAATAGTTTAGATAAGGGGGATAATAATCATGCAATATGATGATAAATTATGGATTTATCATTGACTTACAACAGTATCATACAATGCATTTACATAAAGAAGATGTTGTAATAGTCACACTACGAGAAACAGTAAATTAACAACACTTTTCATCGATTAGAGTTTGAATAGTTTTAAAATTATTAATGTTATACATCACATTTATGTAACTATATGAATTTGATAAAATATATATTTTTAATGATCTTTTGAGTTTGTCTAACAATTGCACTTGTGCTCATATATTCTTAAAAAAATCGCAATATTGTCAATATGTTGGTATAATATAGAATCACAAGTGTACTAATAAAAGGCCTCCATGAGTTTTGTAAAAAATATAGGGGCACACATGTAATTGCAAAAAAAACTAGGATATGTGTTATTGAAAAAACTTGGAAGGAAAGAAGTGTAAAAATCATTTGATACATGATGTAGCAGTATTCATATTTGTTTTTATAAATACCAGACTAACTTGGTCTAGCCCATTGGATCATTTGAACCAAACCAATAATACAACGATTCAGATTTTTTTGTGAACTGTTGATGTCATCACCAGTTCGACCGAATGATCCCATTGATTTGACCATAAAAATCCAAAATCAAAATCTACTTGATTCGATGTCCGATTTGATTCTTAAAACCTTGATAAAAACACATAATCCACCTTCCTTATTTGCATGCCATGTTCTTGTGGGGAATAAGAAAAGATAACATGTATTTTCGCCCCTTATCATATATTTTTCATATTCTTGGAATAGTTATTTGCCTCTCTTATTCCATTATTATTCATGGAATAGTTATTCTCCTTCCTTTAACTAATTATTATTATTTATTCTTCATTTACACTATTTTATTAAGAATAATTGTCTTCTATTCTACAAATAATTATTATTGTTTTTTACAAGAATATGAATAAACCCCTTTATTCCACACTTATTATGTAAGCCCATGGTGAGTCATTATGCAATAAAAAGTATTGCAATTTATATCATTCCATTATATGAACCAAAACATTTATAAGTTTCCACTGTTAATGTCCCTCAGTACAAATATGGATGTGTATCATGACCATCTTAATATCATACATTCGTTGATATAAAGAGTTGAATCACAAATGTTGATGCAGGATTCTAGATTTAAAGAGCTAGTTTGATGACACAGCTGTCATTTCAAAGTGATATTCAAGAAAGATTTCCAATCTAAGAAAAAGATGATAATCTTCCAGTCTATGGATACATGGTCTCAACATATGGATAGAGATTAATTAGAATGTGTCAAATGAGTCATGTTAAAGGGATAACTTTATGAGATTGAGATTCTAAGGATCCATAATAATTCACGAATAGGGACACATCCTTTGATCAACACAATATGCATCTACAAAATTGAGTGTATACATGTGATAGATCAATATGTTGATAACCTTACAAGTTACAAGGTCTATATATTGGCGAGCTAGTGTACGTACAAGGGAATACGATATGTATAATCTCTCAATGAAATCATGCGTGTTCATACTTCTTAAACATGAAGACATGAGGTTATTTATGGGATATTGGGATCACGATGAGTTCCATAGATAGTCATATTGCTTATAAAATGGGATGAAAAATTGAAAATATTGATATATATATATTTATTTGGAAAGTATATGATTAATATTTTTTACCTAATGATTGATAGAGAAATGGGATTTTTACACCCATAACCTTGAGTAATTTTGCAATAACATTCATAACCCTACATAATCGCGAATTACATGAGAAACCCCAAGGAATGGTTAACTCTTACATGACATAACCCTGTATCATGTTCCGTTTGGGATGCGTGTTTTGTTTGACGGGTTCCGTAAAAAAAATATAAAACTGCCCTTAATATCCATTCTTATTTGGAAAAGATGCCATCAACACTCCCCTCTCCCCCTATCGACTACCACCTCAACCTCCCCTGCAGGCCATGCGCCCGACCAGTGACTGACCATTGCAAGAGGATGCGAACTGTAACCATGGCACCAACCCTCAAGAAAGACCATGTTCTGATCTTCCCGTTCATGGCTAAAGGGCACACCATCCCGCGCCTCCACCTCTCATCTGCGCTCTCTCTTCGAGACCTCAAGATCACCCTCCTCACTACTCCCGCATACTCCCCCTTCTTCCAAGCCTACCTTCACCTCCCCCAACCCAACATCCACCTCCCCTTCCCTTCCACGGCCACCATTCCTTCGGGCTGCGAGTCCACCGACAGCCTGCCCACCATCGAGTTCTTATGCTCCTTCATACACCACACCAAGATCCTCGCAGAGTCCTTTCGCCACGCCCTCCAGGACATAGCAAACTCCGACGACCTCCCTCTCTATGTCATCTCCGATATTTTCATGGGATGGACTCGACCCATATGCGAGGACAAGTTTGGCATCCCGAGGCTCGTTTTCCACGGCATGGGTGTCTTCACCTTGTATGTTACCCGGGCCATCCTATTCCATCAATTGGACGTCAGTGTCGACAACTTCCACGTTCTAGGGACTCCCGAGAGCCTTCGTCTCAGCCTCGACGACTTATCTAGCATGTTCCAAGAATCGCACCCCCTGATGGATGTTGTAAACGAAGTAGGACCTGAGGACAACAGTTGGGGAACCATCGTCAAGAGCTTTGCCCCCTTGGAGTTGGATTACGTACTGCTACTGGATAGCTTCCACAAGAAGGGTGCCCGAGCATGGCTCGTGGGACCGCTCTCACTCTACTCGATCTGTCCCCACGGCACATCGACATCGCACGAGCTACTGCGTTGGCTCGACGGCAAATCATCAGCGTCGGTGGTGTACGTGTCCTTCGGCATGCAGGCGGATGTCTCCGACTTGCAACTAGACGAAGCAGTGCAGGGACTCCAGATGAGCGGTTGGGATTTCATCTTGACCATCCGATCAAGGAGCTGCTCACCGCAGGCGGAGTTACTGATGTGGCTCGAGGGGGAGAGCAGAGCCATGCTCTGCTAGGAGATGGTGCCGCAGAAGGAGATATTGGCCCACGCGGCAACACCCGTCAACCGAACTGCATTCACCCTCTCACCCCCCAGGCCCCTGCTACCGATCAGTATTTTATTTGGATTAAATTTCAGCCGTTAGATTATTTATGGGTTAGATTAACTCAATCATCTGGTTGAGTTAACAAAGTAAAGTAACGAAAGGTTATAAGTGTAAGACGACACACTTATTCATGGTCCTGAGCGTAATTCGTGATTATGCAGGATTATGAATGTTATTACGGAATTACTCAGAAAGCTATTGATAAGCATTAGAATGAGACAAGTAAATATGCAGGAGAGAAGATGGAAATTCTCCTTGGGGGAGGGGCCAAATTATTGTAGCATTATTTATCTAATGTAGATTTTATTTTTATTTGCTAGTATTTATTATATTTAGTTGGTTGAATAATTAGTTGATGATAATATTTATAATCTTCTTTACAAAAATAGCCATGTAAACTTTTTATTTCATGTAAATAACTCTATAAAGATTGTACTGGCAAAAACATTCTTACAAAATTCTTCGTTTCACAAGTATACATTTTATTAATTTGATGTCAAATTATATCGTTAAATTTAGTATTTTTAAATAAGTAATACTATATGATGCTTTTGTATGTAGGGATGTAAAACATATATGGATATACATGTACCGATCCCTTATCATATGTGCTATACATATTTTGACATGTATATCTATATCTATTTTAAAATGGATTCAGATACAAATAGGGTTGCAAACAATCGGATACGAATACTCGAAAGAAATGTTTTTCTAAAGTTTAAATTAATAGTTGATCAAATCAATAATAAATAAACTACAGATACAATAAAATAAAAATAAAGTAATATTATAAATTAAATAACTTGTATAATCAAAAATTAAATATATTAAAATATTTTTTTCATTTCTGCATTTGAAAGTGATTTCAAAATGCAATATATCATGTGCAACCATGTAAAATATATAGATATATGTCTACGCGCTCTAACGCACACATATAGACACACACAATATGCACATATTTATTTAGTAACACTGACATCGGTATCCATATATGCCATATGTATATATAATCATGTCGATTTCCATTTTCTAAAAAATGAAATGGCATCCACATCCACGTACTTATTCACAGTAAAATAAAAACTCATATTTATTCGTATTAGTATTGTGTAAATAAAAAATGCATATCCATATCTGCTTAAAATGGGTATGACGGATACATATATATCCATATTAGATTATGTACAACATGCAAATGTTTATAAATTGTTATTGTATATAAATCAAATATATTGATGTTTATTGAGGCATAGGTGGGCGATTGTATACAACATATAAATATTGTTAATTAATTAGGACATTAAAATCATATATTTTTCTATTTAGACATGCATATTAAGCATTAATTGGGAGAAAATGAGGGCCAAGCACCCTTCCGCCCACCTTGTCTTCGTTATTGTAAATATGGTATTAAACTTCAGTTTATTTACAATTTTCCTATATCTTGTATGCGTAAGTATTAATCATAATAGATTGTATACCATTAAGTTTCCATTCATAGGGTATGAAGAAATCATATGGATTTTCGTGGCTCTACTTAAAGGCCAAATGAATGAGATTTAGTCAGATTAAATCTCAATTCACAGAACCATATTCTAGATCTAAAGAATTGAAAACTAATCTGAAAGTGTTCATACTCAATTGGAGAGAATGATTCATTATCTAATTTAATTAAAGGACTTAAAGTCATTTGAATGCCGATATTAAATGTAATTTAAATATCAAGTCATTATCCGTGGTCTAGACAATATACTTGATATTATCTCCAAGCATTCGTGAATGCAGCACGTAAGTCCTAATTAGATTATGCATCATGCATTGAGAAATTAACAATCAAGGTAATAATTGTTTTGTAAGTAATTAATTGTATGAATATATGTGAAGACCATTCACATAGTATGTATTTGAATTAAGGTGGATATAGATCCAAAATAATTAAAAATAATATGAATGTGATGCATAGTTATTATTGAGAGTTATGTGAATATGTTTCACATAATAAATTAATGTTGATGTGAATTCACATTATCCATTAATTAAATGTAATTTAGATTTTTGCTTATTTTGAACTCATGTAGTAGATTCATTAGTTGGTGGATGATTTGATAATTGTCCCAAGATAGCTGTTGGTATTATCAAGAGTTATAATTCCAAAATTATCAAAGATCAAGTCCTATTAGATATTGAAGAGAGAGAGAGAGAGAGAGGAGAAGAGTCTCAATAATCTACTCTTCTATATGGCCATCCATCCTATGGTCATGTAATGATGGTTTTACCTCTTTTCTCTTTCATTCAATTCCATTACTCTCAGAGAAGAAAAAATAGAGACTCCATATCGACCCTCATAATTCTCTCAATCCCCATTGTGGTTGTCCATCACAACCATTCTGCCTCTCCCGTTGTCATAGTCAATTGCAAGAGGATATGTCTTCCTCTCTATGATTCATGTCCGAGAAGAAGGAGTCAATTTTGTGAGATGAAATCGAACAAAGATAACCTATCTAGATTATTTTTTGCATGGACAAATGGAGGAGAGAATCATATCTCAAGTTCGTGGAGGGGTCATGATTCATCATTGCGCTCGTGAGTTTAGCATCGTCGGATCGAAGTTAAATCAGGAGTCTCTTCCTTTAGAGACTACACACATTAAAGGTATAACACCCTTTCTCGTGTGGTTTGCGAAATGATGTGGAATATTTTCTGTATCCATATGGTTTCTCATCGTAATAAAAAAAATATTCTGTGATTGATATATTACTCATATGAGGAGCCTCTTATTTGTTAATTTGAGTCATTTTTTTTCACATTTCCATGACATGTGAGGTCAAACCTCTAGCCATATCCCACCAATAAAAAATAATAAAATTATAGAATAAATTATTTTGTTCCTTATCCCATCTTCCTTGTCCCTAAGTGAATAAATAAACCACTTAATTAATAAAGAGTTGGACATTGGAAGAAATATGAGGGTGAGAAAACATAATAGAAAAGAATGTAAGCGGTTTAAAAGGCAATTTTGAGATCCATAAATAATAGATATTGGGGACAAACAATGGGAGATCAATGCAGAGAGTGATGTTTGCGACATTTGATGAATCTAAGAACATATCAATGCAATACACTTAGATATTAATCAATCAAAAAGCCACAAGAAATGAAGTGATGTTTATTTTTCTTGGGCAGATCCCAAGCTTGCATAATGCAAAACTTTATCCGCTTATCAATTCTCAACAAGTTATTGAAAATTTATCCTTATAATAGTATAAATAGTTTTAAGGAATTTTGGATATTTTTTAAATAAAATAAAAATAATTTATAAAAAGAGATTTATCGAGAACAAGTTATTTTGAAAAGTTCTAAAATACCTAAAAAATATCAAATGATGGTATTTTCAAATGGATATTTTTACCAAGTAGAGTACCTAATTATCTACTGAAAACATTTTTGTAATTTTAGGGATTTTTCTGATTTTTATATCAATTTCCCAATCTTTTTAGTTTTCATGGGATTTGGAAGCAACATGGAATATCTTGTAAAAACTTTTTTAGGGATACTAAAATAATACAAATCATACACGCTTTGAAATTTTTGTATTTTAAAATATTGTTTAATATTTTTATGTAATTAATTAACATAGATATAATTTTAATATTTTTTATTTTAATAGATATGGTAAAATACTATTTTCACAAACAAAAAATGTGTATGTGACATTGTAGAGAATGCAAGGAAATTTTTGTTAGGAAAAACATTATATGAGTAACTTATACTAAATTAATTAGTGAGATCATCAAAGAATTAATTTTAAGCACTCTGGTTCAAACTACTCATATGCCTTTCTTCCAAAATGAAAGCACATTAAGGTACATGATCAAGAAAAGTTTCAAAATTTAATTCAATAAACTGAATTTTATATGAATTAAATTCAAATTTACGAGGATTGAACTTGATAAAACTATTACAAATCAACCATGTAATAGTAAATCGCCTTTTATGAGAGAAATTACTTTAATAATAGACGAGGATGTCATAATAATTTTGGCTCAAAATTCAATGTTTTGAAAGGTTCTAAAATATAAAAACAAATACAAAGAGGGAGATAAAAATAAAATAAATGAGGAACCCTTACAAATAGGTCCGTTAGGGACATGTTGGCAATTATTGTCAACCCAACCTCCAATTTATGGGACCCACCACCACCCCAATGGAAGGGGTGATCCTACAATATTTGAAAGGCATGAGGGTTGATTGTAAAATTTCTACACCTTTAACGTGGTGGAAATTAGATTTGACAGAACATGAAGGAGAACCAACCTATGTGACACATATTCTATTGTGAAGGTCAAACCCATAAAATTCAAAAGCTCTGAGGGGTCCTATGATATTTCTCTACCAGTTCAAAAATCAATTGATTGAGATTAGATTTAGCATATGGGATTTTATCCCTTGATGGTGCCACGTATCCAGGGCTTCTTCTTAGATGGAGTCCAGTCGTGCAAGACAAAGCTCAAGCAGATCTCATGCAACCATGGCATAGCTATGCCAAGCACTTAGGGCGCGTTTGGTTGGGGGTATGGGTTGGGTTGGGGCAACCCTGTAAGGGTGGGTTGGTAGGGTGGATAGCCCAGTTGTAATAGTAGGTGTTTGGATAAGAAGAGGGTTGGGTTAGAGTTGGATGTGACAGGATGTGATGTATTGATGGATTGGAGTGGGGTGATTTATGATTGAGTTATCATTGTATATGATTGCAAATAAAAAAAGAATTGTTGATTTTTTGAGAGTGTGATTTTAGTCACATGTAGTGGCGTTTTTGCAAAATTCAACCTTTGAGATTGTGATTTTAGTCACATGTAGTGGCGTTTTTGCAAAATTCAACGTACAAAATTTTGTATTACGAATGTGGGATAAGCTTAAAATTGACGAGCTTAATTATTTAGCAGGGGGTTTCCCTGCATACGATACGATTACATTATCTTCCTCAGTCTTCCTTTGCCGCGCATTACAAATTCAATCATTCAACGACGTGTTTGTCGACTACGTCGTCGTCGACGGTGGAAATTCCTGCGTCGTGCAACTGGAGTCGAAGAGTTTCAATCCTTTCCTTCATCGTCGTTGTGCGTTCACTTTCGTCATCCAACTCAGAGTACATGAAACTCAGCTCTAGGTCTTTATCCTCCAGTTCCTTCCTGCAAGCGTCCACTGTCAAAGAAAGCTCCCTGTTTAATTTTTCTTGTTCCCAAAGACGGTCTGCCATGTAGAAGAATTCATCCGCTACTTTCTGCAAAGTACGATTAGTACGCGTGTACTTAATCCTTGTGTCACATCGACCGGTGGAACAAATATAAAATAGGCGTCGGCATGGGTGGTGCGGGCCCTCCTCGTATGTGAGAATCATCGGATAACCACATCTGCATTTATCCGCTGCCGGATCCATATGTTTGCACCTATAATTGGAGACGAAGATGTAATTAAGAGGCATATATTAAATTAAGGAAATATCGAACACATATCATGTTTGGAAGGCGAAGATAGTTATCGAAGAATATCAAGTAGACAACGGTTACGTAGTACACATCATCAGTACAAACAAATACAAGACCAAGTGCACTATGATTGCGTCGCTCTTCTATTGTTCCACATTGCGATAGCAATTCTATCGCGCAACACCTGCCCTCGCCTAATGTCGTCACGCAGTATGCCCACAACACGATGATGCTCCTCAATGGGCTCCTGAGGCAATACCTCCTCCTCGTCATCATCGGATGTCGAATCTCCCCCGTTGAGTTGTATGAAGTTATGTATAATGCATGTAGCTCTAACGACATCTCTTTGTATGTTGAAAGGATATGCAGGCATATCACGAAGGCAACGGAATCTTTTCTTCCAAACACCAAACGTTCGCTCCACAACATTGCGGAGACACGCATGGCGATGGTTGTAGAGGTCTTTGTGGTTTTCGTATAAACATCCCCGCACCCTCCATGCAGGAAGGTGATAAAGTGATCCTCTATAAGGAGCTAGGAATGTGTCAGTGTTTGCGTAACCACAATCAACCAAATACTTGCATCCTTCTGGGACGACAAAGGAACCCGTCTCCACAGCATCCCGCAGCACCGTCATATCTGCACAAGAGCCCTCCCAACCCGTGACGACATAAGTGAAACAAAGTTTGAAGTCAACAGCGGCCATAACGTTCTGCGCCGTGAATAATTTCCTGCATCGATAAGCTCCTTGTTCCTGGGGAGCGACCTGAGCCGGAATGTACGTCCCATCAATGGCACCTATAACGCCCTGTTGAAAGATGCTCACATAAGTTACCTCCATCGAGCGCGAGTATACAAGCAAAGGATGTAGGTATTTACTTTAAAGTATGGGAAGTATCGTGGGTTCGATGTGATTATATCAGGCGTCACAGGGGGTGCAAGTCTGATATATTCTCCTTCTAAGGTTAGTACCTTGGAAAGAACATTCCTTATATGTCGTGATATCGTCTCAGCGCTATGTTGGAAGGCCTCTTGAATTACTCTGTTAGAGTGCGCGTTAGCGAACGCATACAAGAAGATGCAGACCTGCTCCTCGACATCCATGTGTCTAGTCGGTGCTAATCCATGCTCCGTAAGGACTCGAGCAAATCTTCTGAGCATACTGGGCTTCATGCGGAAATTTTGATAGGCACGGTCGTCATGACCATCTAGCATCTCCCTTATCCACTGTCCCCCGGTGAGCGGCCTAGTATGCAGAGGACGGGGGATTTGTCTACGGGTTGCTTCCCACTCCTCTATGGCGATAGCTCCTACTATCCCCAAGCACGCAGCAAGAATTGTGTCGCCAACATCCGAAAAGGGATTGTACGAACGAGTTGACATGCCTAAAGGAGGGCATCACACGACCAAAAAAGGAGTACATAAGAAAGGCAATTTTACATTAAAACTGCCAACAATGTATTAGACTTGCAAATTGAAATGGGCAACAAGGGAAGCAAATGGACTCCAATATATATTACATAGCGCCTGTATTTTACGATGGCTTAATTGTCAACCCTCTATAGTAATCCCTGTATATACCATGTGTCATTATTTTCAATTCAAATCATATCATGCACTGTCAACGAATAAAGGCAGTCCTGCTAAAAAATTTTCTCCTGCATTGTAGCTAATGCCCTGTTTAATACCCTGGATAAGTGGCAGCCCTGTCTAAAAATATTCTCCTGCAATGTCAACTTATCTATTGGCAATTCACATCATATATAATGCCCTGTTCAAAGCCAGCCCTGTTTACAAATTTCTCCTGCAATGTCAGCGTACATGTTTAAAATATTTTCCTGCAATTGCAACCAATAGCTAGTTGTTGGGAACCAATAGGCAGCCCTGTTATGGGAAATGCAAACCACCTGGAATCACCTGCGGCACCTGCAAACCACCTGCAATCATATGTAGTTGTCTGTAACCCTGTTATGTGAATAAAATTCTGTATGTCCTGCAGCAGAGATGGTTAGCTCAATTGACCACTTGTAATAGAAAGTTAAATAGTCAAAGTTCTAAACTAGTACTGACAAAGCGATAATGTTTTTGGAGTTTTAGAGTACTGCTAATGGTTTGAGAGTTCTAAGATAATTTAAATGGAAATGCATTTTTTTCGGTCTTCAACGGGAGAGAATCCTGTCGATCCACTTCTTCAGCTTTTCTGGATCAGAGCGGGTGATCATGAACGCATTCCTTCCAACAGCTGTATCCAACCTCTCAGCAATTTTATCTATTTCATCTGCATCAAGATCTTGTCGCGTGAGACCTATCTCCGTGCATGCGGCAAGAGCTACATCCTCTGGCCCGTTCTTGCCTGCATTCAACTGCTGAGATAAACTTGTCAGGAAGTCGTTCAGCACCTCCTGGCCAGCTACAGTCCGCGATGGTCCGCTCTTCGTTTTCTTGCTCATGGCGCGTCCACCTGTTGTGCTCCTCTTACGGGACGGAGTTGGTGTGACATCCTCGCTGGGTTCGAACTCATCCCCCGGTTCTTGCATACATTCGTCGAGGTTCTCGTCGAAGTTTAACTCTCGTTGGCTTGGAGGGGAAAATGAGGTCGATGCGCCGAACCCATGAGTATCCCTCGGCGGTCTAGACGAGATTGCGTGAACCCCTGTTGCAATGTCTTTACTTAAGAAGCGCTGAATGTCTCCAAAGTAAAGGAATGGCTTGTTGCGGTACTTGCGATACCTATCAGGCAGCTGCGAAATATACAAATTAGATTGCTCGCCACTAAAAAAACAAGAAGCAAACTACGGGAAAATGGAATTGTATAGGATACCTCAAACCAAGCCGTTTCAGACGGAGGAATCGGTCTGTTGTAAATCCCATCCCAGCCCCATCCGGACTTGTTGCGCAGATAAATGTACGCTGCGTAGTCTTTCTTCAGATTTTTCCACCTGTACAACAATTGAGCCTTCGTATAGTGGAGACAGGCCACATGATTGAATCTTGTCATGATCATCTGCCATCCAGGCACTGTGAATGTGCTCCCCGCCCAGGAGGTTTCGTGTTCTAGCATCGCATCAATGAAAATCCGATCTAAACCTGGGTTCCAATGGGCATTTTCACTACTAACGTTCCCCGGGCATTGTGTTCCTTCCGATGGAAGCCTTTCCCCTTGTGGGAATCTTCCCGCCATCGCGCTTAATTATATACGCAACCAGTTGTGTCATATACTATATTACGATCTAAATAACTTGCGTTCAATCGAAAAACAAGAGGAATTATGTAACGTGAATTACCACAGAGTCGTAAACAGGAAGAATATTCAAGCCTTTACAAAATACAATGATCGATTTCATTGAGGGTTTAGCAGTAACCAACTCAACCACTGTCATATGTCGTGAATAATAGCAATGGTGTGCGCTTGAGTGCAATCGAGTGTGTACTTATGTTTTAATTGCTGTGAGGAATGTGAATCCAAAATAAGACAGATATAGGCGAAATAAATCATGTAGAGTATTTCATTCAATTGCTGTGGAGTATTTCTCATGGGGAATATATAAGTCATGCGCTATGAAGCATTTATGTTTCACTCGCTATCAATAATATATCATACACTCACAGTGAAGAATGTCAATCCAAAATATAACTTAGATATCATGAACAATATATCAGGAAGAATATATCACAAGAAGAAATATGTTCAACCATTCAGTCCCTGTGAGGAATGTGAATCCAAAGTACGACAAGTATATCTTTCACTCGCTGTGAATAATATATCATTTAGTCGCTGTGAAGCATGTGTCATTCACTCGCTCTAACTAATATATCATTCACTCTGTGTGAAGAATGTCAATCGAAAATAGGAGTTATATATCATGAAGAATATAGCAGGAAGAATATATCATTACAAAGAATATGTTCTACCATTCACTCGCTGCGAAGGAAGTGAGTTACGAATGAGACAACTATATCATGACGATTAGGGAGGACAGGTGGAAGATATTATTAAGAACAAATGTATTCAATCTGGGAGAATAGGAATGCTCTGTAGTTTCCCTTCGTCAATCCTAATATGAGCTAAGTTTTTTAATGGCCGCAGGCAAAATTTAATTAAACGTGTGACGAGATAATCACAAGGGAAGAGCTTAATATTGGAATATACAGACATCGAAGAAAATGACATGCTTGGTTTTCTCTCTATGCTTTAGAAACAAGATCCGAAGCCAATGATACTGGATTGCAATCAAATCCTCACTCCATTTTTTAGAACAAGATGCCACGTTTTTCCTTGTCTAAAACAGTATCCAATCTAACACACCGCAGTCGAAAACATAGATTATACACGGAATCTAAATCACTCGAACCAAAAGCTAAAGCTCGAAGTGGAGAGACCCATCCAAAACACAAGGGCTGAACCTCGAACCCTATATTATACAGGAAGCGTGGTAGCAGGTCCTTCCAAGATATAATACAACGCAGGATACACACAAGGGCTAAAGCTCGAACTGGAGAGACCCTTCCAAAACAAGAACATGGAAACAAAGAAGAGTTTGGTCGACTGACCTGCCTAGTATTCTCGTAATCACTCCAACCACTGGTTGCACGAGCTCCACCGCCGGTGACACTCCAGCCGCTGCCAAGGCCGAAAGCAGGATTGCCCCCAATTTATAGGGCCACAGATCGTCGACGAGTTGCAGTGGTCTTCTCCTCCCGCCCCTCAATGGTAGAGGGGATACAGAGGGCGCGGTTGACTCACATGAGGACGGGCCTTCCTCCATTGAGTGCCGATGGGATGGAAGCGTCAATGGAGGATGCAATAGTAGATGGATGCATCACGGATTTCTCTTCTGAGGACCTCGAGTTGTCTTCTCGAAGGTGAAAAAAGTGCTGAAAAAGCTGATGCGAGATGGTCGTCGATGGAGGAAAGGGAGAGGCCCATATGCGGATTTGGGGGAGAAGGCGTGATGGCGTTGGCTTCAAGATGAAGCCCTCTCTCTGAAATGGATGTGATGGAGCCTCTGCCAACCATTAATTCGCGTCAGAACTGACATGCCGCAACCCTCCAAAACACGCCAATAACCCGTATCGCGCACGGGGTTGGGAGGGGGTGACCCCCATCGACCCGGAGCACACCCCCAACCAAACGCGCCCTTAGGGTCTGTTTGATTGCTGGGTTGAGTTGGGGTACACCGGTGTACCCTTTCTTCCAATCCTCCCAACCCTCCTTACAGTTTACTATTCACAGGGGTAATCCAATCCGACCCAACCCAACCCAATCCAATCCAGCAACCAAATATGCCCTTAGGGCTTGCACTGACATTTACTAACCTAAAAATGTGTATTGGCACCCTCATCTTCATCCCAACTACACATCTAGAGGTGCTCTACAGTGTCTGGAAATCTCTTTGAACGAAAATGGGTGCATACACTTGGCCAATCACCTAAAAGGTAAGATATGCTTGATTCGGCTTGGAATTGGGTATTATCATTGCAAAAAATGTAAGGGAAAAATCAATGCAATGAGTGTGGTTTGATGTGAATTTAGGTCCAATAATAAACTTTGAAGCTTGAAGCTTCAAAGAATAGAGATGTCAAAACTTATAATAAATATTCACTATTATCAGGAGGAGGAGTGAATGAGGGATGTTGATATAGGTAGGGGATCAGAAAACATCTAATCCCTTTCTCGACAAGATAAACAGGATGGTCGACGATGATCAAAGGGTGAAGAATTTGGCAATGAAGCCAAAGGGGGTACAAATCGATAAACATGCATAAATGGAAAAAATGAGGTAGTAGATGAAAATAAACAAGCAAATTAAAAGAGTGTAAGATATAGAAGAAGGAGATGTATCTATTTGATGAAAATATCTAGGCAAAAGGACGTGTAGAGACTTGTGGAGCTCGAAGATGGCTCTAGAGATCACCTCAAAGACTCGGCAAGAGTCCAAGCTATTCCAAGCTCAATGAAGCTTGTACATGTTAGTTCATCTACACCTTTTTATGTGGTTTTCATAATTTTATTATATACAAGTATATGTTTTCTATGGAACTAAACTTGTTTTAGGAACAAAAGCATTGAAATATATTTTGTTGATCTTATTTTTTTTCAAACAAAGATTGGATGTGTTGAGGTAGATAGTTAGGCTCCGTTTGGTTGCAGGGTTGGACAAGGTTGGGTTGGCCCAACTCGGGGTACCCCTCCTTCCAACCCTCTCAATCCTCCTCACAGTTTACTATTCACAGGGGTACCCCAATCCAACCCAACCCTGCCCAATCCTGCAACCAAATGGAGCCTTAAAGTCTATTAGCTATTACAAATTTTATGTATTCAAAGACATTTCTTATGTTGAAACTTATCAGATGCAATCAAACAACGAAAGCAAGAAGTTTGTTGTTCAAAAAGTTGAGTCTATATTTGTTTATAGAGTTTTTTAACTTGCACTCTTCTTAACTTCTACAATATCAATTAAGGGCAAAATTTATATTACAAAAGGGCAAAATCATAAATTCTATAAGAGTGTAGGGACATAGTTGATATTCCAAAAAAGGAGGTATATAGTTGATATTGCAGAAATTAAGAAGGGCACAAGTGATACAAACCCTCGTTTATTTTTAATAGGATTTCTCTAAAAGAACCACAATATAAAAGTCAACAAAAAATAAATCTCCACCAAGAAGAACCTCTTAATTGATTTACCTTATCCAATCTACTAACCTAAAGTCAACAATTCAGCTAATATTGACCCATCATACCATTGCAGTCAAAACTTATTCCAGACGACTATTCCAAATTCTAGTTGACTAATTCTCTATCACAATCGAGTCACAACCACCTCACCGAGCCCCAAATATATAATATAATACAATAGTATACAATATAGTAGAGATTTTGACCACCTCTAGAAGGTTGGATGATGCCTTTATAGAGGTTTTGGGCATCCGTTCAACCTCTTTTCTTTGTGTATACTAAATGGAGACCATCTCCTCTCATTCACAACATACACTTTACACTAGAATTCTTACTTTTCTCAAAATAAGAATGCTTCTCATCTGGTTGTAGGGTTGGGCAGGGTTGGATTGAGGTATCCCTCCTTCCAACCCTTCCAATCCTCCTCACAGTTTACTATTCACAAGGGTATTCCAACTCAATCCTGTCCAACCCTGCAACCAACGAACCCTTAGTTTCACTGGACTTGAAGATATCATTTTGAGATCAAGTCTCCAAGTGTCAAATGTCGCCCCAAGCTCAGTTCAATCACTATTCAAGAGCTTTATCGACAACTTCCTTCTATGCTTACAAGTATACAACCTTAGGGAAGCATTCTCTTTACTTATCCTTGGTTCAATTGATTAAAAAAAGCATCAACAAAGGCTCTTTCAGTACTTATATACATACATACATATATTGCATTAGAGGAACCTGAGGTGTGGATCCCTTCTTTCAATAGAAGGGAAACTACTTTCTTGAAACTGTTCAAAAAATAGTACATATTGTACTATTTCTACTACACTCTATTTTAAGCAATAAAGGTAAAGTAAAGAAGGTATCTCCATCGAGAATACGAAGGGAGAATCTTAAAACAAAATTCTAAGTCATGGTTTTAACCTCTTAGGCTTCCATGTAAAATTACTTGCGCCTTTGAAAATTATTTTATTAATTTACATATTTTTGGATTGTACAATTCAACCCACCGTGTTGTGCCATTTAATCCTTTTTTATTTGGTATTAGAGATTTTTCTAAACATGAAAGGTGTAATTGCCTGCTTACACGATGGCACAAAGACTAGTACTTACCTCCACCACCGCAATATTTTCTATATCAAATCCACCCCATTTTGTTGGAAATAACTACTCATGCTAGACAAATAGAATGGAAATTTTCATCCAATCTATTATTATAGGATGTGCAATTGTAATTCCAAACCATTTACAAAGCTAGTATTAGCTGAAGGATTAAATATTTTGATGTAATCAAATATAGTAAATAAAGAAGAATGTCAGAGTAAATTTTATCTATTGTTCTCTCTATAAAAATATTTAATTGTTCATCTAAATGCAAAATATCATATAAAATCTGGCAGACTCATCTAGTCACTTACAAAGGAACAAAGAAGGTAAAGAGCTCTAAATTCTCCATGCTCACACGAGAATATCAAATATTCAAAATTCTACGTGGAGAAATCATAAAAGAAATTTATACAAAGTTCACGAATATTTTGAACAACCTGAAGATCTTTGGAAAAAGGTTCATTAAAGGAGAACTAGAAGACAAGATATTTGATTTCTTCACCAACGATTGGAATGGAAGGTTACAGCCATAGAATAAGCCAATGACATCAAGGAGATCAAGTTGAATGATATGTTATTAAACATGCTGGCTTATGAAATAAAGAAGAATTAAAAAAGCATCTACTGAGAACTAAAAGAAGAAGGAGAAGAATCTTGCATTCAAGGCAGAAGAATCAAATAGTGAATCTAGCGAAGTTAAATACATGACATTCTTCAAAAAAGATATTCAAAAGGTTCTTAAACAACAAGAAAATTTCAAGAAAAAGAAAAATGGAAACGAAGTCCCATCCTATATTACGATGCAGGAAAAATGACAAGGCACAAAAAGAAGATAATGATAAGAAGATGATAGTGCCGATCCAAAGAATTTTAGAGAATTCAAGAAGGCAGTCCAAACCACTTGGGATGATATAATCGATTCTGAAGAAGGTTTAAGCTCTCTCTCAAAACAAGAAGAAGAAGAAGCATGCTCCGGCTTAATGGCTATAAAGGATGATGTAACAAAAGCTACTTGTTATGAGCTACTTAATTCTTTTAAGGGATATTTACACCCATAACCCTGAGTAACATCGTAATTACCCCGGATACCTTCTATAATCACGAATTACACCCAGAACCCTGAATAACCACTCCGTTTTACATTCATAACCTTCCGTTACTTTAGTTCAGTAACTCAACCAGATGGCTGAGTTAATCTAACCCAATCAATGATCAACGACAGAGATTAATCGAAAAAAGAAAAAAGAAAGGAAGGATAAAAGGAGGTGGGTTCGAGTAGTGCTGGAGCTTTCAACAGGGTACGACATGGGGCTTTGGCTTAGAGCGGAGCTGGAGCGGCTCGCAAGGGAGCTGCTGGAGCTTGGGGGCGAGCAGTGGGAGGGAAGGGCCGGAGCTGCGGAGGCGCTGGAGCTTGCGGGCAGGCAGCGAGAGGGAGGCTAGGGGGTGAGGGCTTGGGGCTTGCGTACGCAGGGTGGGGGGTTGCGGGCTCGAATGGCAGGCGAGCAGCGGGAGTCGGCTGGAGGTTGCGGGGGCGCGTGGGGGTGGGAGGCAGGCGAGCGGTGGGACGGGAGAGGGGAGCTTGCGGGTGGAGGTGAACGGAGGGGAAGCTTCGATCGGAGGTCGTGCGGACGATGGGGCGGAGGGGGGCGTTGGGGTTTCATTTAGTTTGCACAATGGCATCACGTTTTAAATATGATGTGTTTTGAAGGGCAATATTGTCAACATATAACTTTTTCCGTCAAAGTTAACGGATAATTATGACGGAAGTTGACTCAGGGTTATGTAATGTAAGGGTTAAACATTATTCGGGGTTCTGGGTGTAATTCATGCTTGCGCAGGGTTCCTGAGGTAATTACGAGATTACTCAGGGTTATGGGTGTAAATATCCCTTGTTTTAATGAATTGCTTGACTATTTAAAGAAATTTAAAAGTGAATTTGCATTGTAAGGTCACTCAAATATTATACGACCATTTGCTCTTGTATGAGGAAAATGCAAGAAGATGGTCAAGGGATTCTAGGTGTTCAAAGTATATGACCCAAACTAAATATTTGTTTATAGACATTATTTCGCACAATCAAGAATAATGACCTTTATCAAAAACCACAAGGGCTAGATTATTAAAAGTGGTACTGTAATCCAAGGTAAGTCTTCTTTCGATAGTGTTATCCTAGTTAAAGGTCTTAACATAACTTGTTAAGTGTTAGTCAAAATTGTGATAGAGGTTATAATGTTGTGTTTTTTTCCTAACTATTTTAAATTTTTAGACAGCAACTCTAATGAAACGTTGCTAATCAGAATATATTAAAAAATGTTTATGCTTTAGAATAAAATAAAAATGATGTGCTTGATTGTTTTCTTATTTGTAGATAGTACTAATTTCTTTTTGCGACAAAGATGGTTAGATCATCTTCATGACAAGTAGCTAAACAAGTTAGTCAAGAAATACTTAGTTTGAGGACTGACCACAAAAGCCTTTAAGAAAAAATTCCATTGTAAAGTTTATGCATTACATAAAACTTAGAAAATCACATTTAAAAATAAGACTTTAGTATCCTAAACAAGATCATTACAACGTCTACACTTTGATATTTTTAGTCCAACAAGAATAGGAGGTCTTATTCACTGTAAGTGATATCTAGTCGTGGAAGATGCCCTTTCAAGATTCACTTGGGTATTATTTCTGTAAAATCAACCCCATGCTTTTGAACTTTCTTTTTTCTAAAATTCGTTAATCAAGCAAAAAGGATAAAAACCTAAAGATACTGGAATTCCCTCGAATCATGGGAGTAAATTAGAAAATCAATGTTTTTTTACTACTGTAAGATGCATGGTCTGATGAATTCTCATTTCCTAGAACACTACAACATAATGGTATTTTTGAAATAAAGAACTATACTCTCTAGAAATGCATTAAGACTTTGCTTATTGAATCACGTTTGCGTAAATACTTTCGGGCAGAAGCCACCAACACCATTTGTTATACCCTAAACATAACTTTAAGAAGACCATTGCTTAATAAAATAAGTTATGAAATGTATCTTTATTGACTATTAAAATAGAAGTTAAGGTTGTAGAGTCTTCAATAAAGAAGCTCTAAAATTAGAATAAATTATTCACATAAAATTTATTGAAAATATTTAGCAAGTTAATCATGAAGAATATGACGACGATGAAGTACCTTTCATAGATATAGGCAATATAAATGATACTATATGCACAAAAGTACAAACAATATCTCAAATGAACATTAACTTTTTATTAGATGCTTATGTAGGTCAACCCTGGTGATATTCCAACCCCGGTGATGGTTTTATGCATTCATATAAACAATACCGAGCACAATATAGTCCAATCATAAAGATAAACAAGCGATTACAAAAGGATACATATATTTTATGACTAAACTGATGAACCCACTTTTAACCCACCTTATATAGGAGAATTTAACTTAATATTTTAACAAATTCTTGTATATACTTGTTAATACCCCATTCTTATAAATTACTCTTGGAAATAAGAAGTACTTATTATCACTTATTTGTCAAAAAAACATATAAAAGATGCAAATATGAACATGAAAATGAAAGAAGAAGAAGAAGAAGGAAGACTATTATACATGCACAAAGTGACCAAGAAAAATAGAATAAAAAGAGTTGTAAACTATTTTTGACTTTAACCTAGAGATCTAGACCACATGCCTTAGTTGACAAAATAAAAAATAATGAAAATGTGAAAAGAGCCACAAATTATTCATAAGCACACCATTGGATACATATACTTGATATATTTAAATAAAAAAACAAAAACAAAAACAAACACAAATACGTGCGTGCGTGCACACACATATTTGTTAACTCCCATTGGCCTACTTATTTTTCATTAGTTCCATAAAAAGTAAATAAAAAGAAAAAATATCACAAAATTTCTAACATGCATAGATATCAACATGAACCAAACCTATATTTCCAATATAACACATTCCGGATTTTATATCTCTAAGAAATCCAAACTGAACATTATCATCAAATTTAAGGCTTACAATAATTTAAATATTAAAAAAACCTCCGGCTCTGAGTGATTTTTGGAATCTATTTCATAAATGTACATTTAATTGATACTTTGAACTCATGAGCTCTATAGTCAATTTGGAAAGAACTTATTGTCAGCCTTTTCCTGATATCAATCTATCTGATTCAAAAGGGAAGAACTTGCCTTGTTATTATTTTTGAAAAACCTCACTTTTGCCATGAAATTATATATTAGAGAGCTCGGTTTGTTCTCACTTTCTGGAAGGGAAGGGGCTTCAACCTTGGCCTGCCCCTACTAATCTCAGTCTAAGAGAAAGGAACCTCTGACAATGTGAACCTGAACTAATGATTATGGATGCACTTCCCTAGAAAAAAAAGAGTACTATTCAATTTAGATATTTATTGAATCTATTCGGGGAACCAATGCTCCTACCTGAATCCCTCTAAGCTTTCTCTGATGCATATTAGCTTTGTCGGTTTCGCTTCCTCTCTTAGGCCACTTTTCTAGCCTATATATGCTTTCTTTTATGTATTATTTTCAAATAAAAATATAAATCAAAGGAAAATAGTAAAATCATAAAGGTACAAATATGTTCCAAGTTAATAAGTATATTTGACATGTGTTCTACATTATGTATTTTCTATATAAACATATATTGTAGGACCAAAATCAGCAAAAATGTATAAGCGCCTAATAGTATGTACAATGATGTACAATATAATATGTACTTATCAGGAACAAGAGAAAAAAATCATAAAAACCAAAAAACATGCATAAAATACATATAAATATGCTCTTTAATTCATATCTTGAAAGCTATGTAGATTTGTGACATCACCCTTTTATCTAAAAAAGTGGAGATCTCATTTTTTTGAAAAATATCACATTTTGACTTTTTCCATTTGAGATTTTCTACTATTTCTTTTGATATATTCAAAATTTAGTATTTTTGGACCAATAAGGAACTTCTACATCAAATCATCTTCCTTAGTAGGCTCATCATGCTCCTCTACGTAAGGCATTGATCCCCTCTTCCACCTCGGTTTATGACACACATACTATGCTTTCTACAACTCAACCAACCACCATTTGACAACCTCCTAATCCTTGTACTTTGTGCCACTCGAAACTTGTTGATGAATCCATGCTTCATTAACTTTTCTGTCGCATTTTGTCTTAAAATCCTTAACAAATACATGTAAATATTCACTAATTCTCACATTTTATCCAAATCCTATTCATGAATAAAAATGCACTTTTATGCATCAAAAATATGTAAATAAATAAAGAATAAAAAATAAAGAAAAGAAAAGAAGGCAGATTGTAGATATGTATATATGTACAATATGATTCAGATAATATAAATATAGCTAAAAGATATAATTATATACCTTAAGCCCCGAGACCAAGTTAGCATGGATTGGTCGACAAAACAATAAGTAGGGGGAGATAAGGGAAGAAAATAATAAAAAATAATCAAATAACACTCCACACATTATTCATTATTTATCAAATAAATACTAAATCTTCATTTATTTTTAATTAATTCATATGAACATATTTTTCACTAAACTCTTTTCCTAATTATTTCTAAAAATATATAGATAAATATAAAAGTAAGCTAAAAATATTAATATGTATATGCCAAGAAATCCTACTTTTAAATTGCCAAAATCTCAACTTCCGAACATCATAACTTTCTCATACAAACTCCAATTTCACTCTACTCACCTTTAAAGTTCATGAAATAATATTCTCTAATTAATAAAGTGGTTTCATTAAAATCGGAGTCCTTTTCTAAAAAGTCGGTTTTGAGACATATTGACAAAGGGGTTTCTGGGCTATTTATTTTATTTAGAACCCATTATTTATAGTTTTATTAATTTTATAATTTCTAATTATTTCATGATATTGAGTTTTCATCGTGATTTATTTCAGAATTTTTAGATATCATTTATTATTTTAATAAAACCCAAAACTCTAATTTATAGATGAAATTGAACTATCTAACCTATACTTGTATTTATTAATATATCTAAATTACTTTATTAAAATCCATAAAAATTCACAAAGACTTTATTTACTATCTAATAATTAAGAAAATATAAAATTAAGGAATAATTAATTATTTATTGAATTAAAAAATTCAATACCTATTTATTAAGTATTATTTATACTTATTTATTAATATAATATTTATATTTCGAATAATATTTATTATTAACAAAAATTAATTATTCTATAATTAAGATAATTTAACTATTTACATTTCTTGTTTTTATACCTATTTAAAATAACACGATTAACTATTTATTATATAATTTACATTGTATTTAATCATCTGGCCAACCAGGTGCTGACACGTGTCAGCACCTGGTTCTTCAAGAACCAGGCCGTTGGAACTCTGTTCGAACGCCTCCTCTTTGATGATTTTTCCCACGCACCTAATAACTTCTTCACTCAATCTCCACCCTCCATCCTATCCTCCTAACCAACCTCATACACGCCCACCATTCGATTCACCTTGGTGCTCAAGCAAATCATCTATAAAAAGCCATGAAGTTGGTGAAATCGAACTAACTTCCTCCAACTGATTCTGAACCACTGTTCATCAGCCGACCCATCTCTCTTTCAAGCCTCGTACCGGCCTTCTGAGGTGGTGACAGTGTCTTGAAGCAGCCTAGCGTGGAAGAAGGGTGTCGAGGAGAAGCTCCAAGGTGCGATGCCGCCTTGCATCGCCGCTTCGAGCTGCGTAGACTCCGGGAAGTCGTCCCCGTCGAGCGAAGACAGAAGGTCATATACCTTAATCTACAGGTAATTCACCCACTTTCAACATTTTATTTCTCGAGTTGTGTGCCATACTTAGCGAGATTAAGAGCGTCGTTAGAAAATGTAACCAACATCCTTAGACGCTATCCCTTAAATCTATTTCAAACTTCATCGAATCGAACTCAATCACACCTTCTTCCTTTCCAACTCTCCATTAATCAAAGATCGTGCTTTCAATTCTGCTGGAAACATCATTTTGATCTTGCAAATTCCTTAATCCATGGGCCGATTTCTTGCAAATCGAGCATATATATTTGTAATCTGTAGATTCAACTTTCATCTGGAGCGAATCCAAGGCAAGTGGAGCTTCCAAACACCAAATAGCACTTGATCAAACGCGGTGCAACCTCATGCAGTAGCTCCAGGAGCAGTTGAACAACCATCTTCATCAACATTTTCCCGTCGTCATCAACCACCTCAGGTCGTGTTCACCCGCAGGCGAGCTCGAGGGGTGGAGGAGCCACCCCTCTGGCCCTGCAGGAGGCCCCAGATCGCCACCATACGTCGGGAAGAAATTGGAGAAAAGAGTCCCTTCGTCAGCCGCACGAACTGCCTCAAGCACACTCAAGAACACCAGGATGCACAGCCTGCTGACACGTGTCCCTAGTGGACAAACCAAATTGCGCGGTGCCTTCTAATCTCCGCCGTTCAACGCGAAGGGGTGGAAAATTTGCATCATAAGCTCACTTAGCTTTCAGAATTTCAGATGCGCTCCAGAATTTTTCCAGAATTACAATTAGGTCCCTGTGCAGGGACCTAATTATAATAAGTCATATTTCTTTCATATTTTAGTCCTTCCAGGGACTGTTTTGTAATAAAAACTAAATAATTTTTCTTGCAGTTGGGCCCTTGGCTTGTAAGCATCATTTGAACCTCGAATTCTTCTCATTTTCTCGCGAATTTTCTAGGGTAGCTTGATTATTTCTTAAAGGATTTTTCGAGTATTTTTCCCGAATTTTTCGTCGCTTTCTTGTACGGTTTTGATTCTTGTCTTCTCGAGTTTGTTTTAAACGGAATTTGTTCGCCATTTCTTTCATTGTAAAATCAAGAATAAAAGATGATTTGTTGGGATTTATTCCTTGTCTCAAAAACCGTAGTTTGAACATTCTGTGTCCTTATGTTCGACCCAGGCACACTCACCTGGTTAAATTCGTAATGAATGATAAAATAGGATTTCATCTCTCGTTTTACTGTAACTTTTGTTTGATCAAACTCAGGTTTCGGTTTCGAGCGATTCTCTACACCGACACTTTAATCCTCTCCCAAAATACGTGTTTATCACTTGACCAGTGGTCTACCCAACTGCCTATAAAGTCCCACGAAAAGTCATCAACCACCTTATTTTATTTAAAACACTAGAGAAACCCTTCTTCCCCATCAAGCCTTGGATGAGTGGCACATGCCTTTAGGAATTAACATGGAGTGCGAGGATTATTCCTGGGAGCAAGGGAAAGGTTCATACCACACTTTAATGACCTGCAACCCATTATAGTGGTGGGTGAAACCTTGCTTACATTGGTCGAGGGAGAGACTCATAGGTCTAAATTGAACTAATTCCTTCATCTTTTTGGTAGTTTATATCTTGCATTATCAAAGCTCTCTGTTAATTTCATGTTCAATCAACTCTATTTCTCATATTTGTGTGTATGCCCAAATAGCGTTCTTTGTTAGTTTTTATCCCTCGACTATCCATTTCATCATCATTGAAACTCTACAATTCAACCTAACATCTCTTAGAGTTTAGTGAAGTCGTCCTTTTCCATTTCCTCGTTGGTTTGAGGCCACATGCCCATCTTGCACATCAATTCAACAAGGTCATCTTACTTTAGTGCACAAGCATATGTTGAACCTCTATTTTGAATGCATCATCTATGACTCCTTGATGCTATTGAGCAATTTAGCTAGGCAAAATAAAGAATAGATTGATGTACGAATGATACCACCCAATTCCATCTTCTACAAATTAGCTTAGGTGTATATGTTTCTCGTGATTTCTCTCGTATTTTTGGAGGAATGGAAATCTAATGTTGTGTCAAAAGTTTGTAGGTCCCATGAGAGGATTTTGGCACCATACTAGAACTCAACGTATTGGCCGAACAACACCAACCACCTTTCTTCTTCTCCCTTTCCTTCCTAATGGAAGCTCATGAGCCCATGACTTCTTCTATAAACATTGAGATCTTATAGAGACGAACTACAACATCAAAATCCATGCTCAATGAATGAGAGCGGAACTTAAAATCCTTAGAGTATACCTTTCAGGTTGGAGTTCTGCCAGCTTTTTATCCCCCTCGTCGTCGTCAGAACATGAAAGAGAACAACGGGGTCTGCCACACACCTTAATCCTACACTTCTTTTGTGAAGGGGTAGAAAGAATGCAGAGCAAGCTATGTTATTTCAAAGTTTTTTGTTATGTGTACTGCTAGGGGCGCCTTGAAAAGGGAAATTAGTTTTGAATATTTTCACTTAGGTCTCTAACATGTTTATTTTGTGAGAAAAAATTTTTATATTTTAGTTCTCAAAGTCTTAAATTTTTATTTATAGCTCATATCTCGTCATCTCTCAATCATTTTTCTCTTAGGGGCATGTATCAGATGTCCTCATTTTGTGAATTCTCTTAAACTTTTCTGACATTGTCATGATTTATTAGAATTACTTTTTGGAAATTCATGGTATTTAGATTTGAAAAGTATGAGGACTTAATTCTGGTAGAAATAGGATCAAGGAAAAATCACAGTAGTACCTTTTCACATAGAAAACAAAACTTTATTCTACTATTGATCAACTTTATGTGTATTCCACTTTAAAAATACGCTTAGGCTTTCCTCATAAAAATAACTAAAAATCCATAACTTAATATTTTGTTGAACCTTTTTAGCACTTTTTCTGCTACTTATATAATATATCATCTACATTTTTTATTTTCAAAATTATTATTGTTTGATTTATTCAAAAATTAATTTTTTTAAAATTATATTATGTATTACAGAAATCACTAAAAATTATTTTTATTTCAAAAATTATATAAAACATAGGTAGTTTGTCTCTTATTTAGGAGTATAAGCCCTCCAAAAACTTCAAAATTCCTTATATTTTTTATAAGCATTTGAAACTTTGTAAACGTTGGACATGTCATTATGTAATAAAAGTTATTATGAATTAATATCATTACCTGACTTAAATAAAACATTATTAAGATTATAGCACTATCAAGGTCCCTTGGTATGATATAGGGATAGATATCATGGACATTTGAATGTTACATAATTCTTTTATCTAAATGCTTGGATCATATAGACTGATGTGGAATTATTTAATTATATCAAGGACAAAACTGACACTGTAAATTGATATTCAAAGAGGATTTCAATTTTGAAAAGAGATGGCAATCTTCTCTCAAGATTGATATTTGAATGACACTCTTAGTGCAAGTTCTCTATAAAAATAGAGATATGGAGGTGTAGGATGAGTAAAAGTAAATATTTAACTTGACAACCTACAACCAACTTTGTTAGGACTAGAGAGATGGATGTATCACTAACTACCTACTACACTTTGCGGTATGTGGTCTGATGATGTTCTAGCATCTCCTTCAATTCTGGTCAAACCGGTCATGTGTGTTCGTGTTGATGACTACAACTACTCTACTCTCAGCCCAATGATGATATCTCTCTTTGGTCAATAAATCTTCAGTGATGGATGAATCCCAGATTCGTCATCATTATTTAGATTAATTATCACCCTATCTTAAAGTGTTCAATTAACTTAACAACTAATTAACTTGATTTAACATTTAACACCTTGTTAATATTAAGGTTAACTAATGTATATAAATAAATACATAATATTTGTATTTAAAGTTCCCTTTTATTTTCTATATTTCTTATTATTAAAATCAAATAAAAATTAGTTTAATAATGTATATAATATAATATACATTATTCATTATATAACATACAAAAAATTATAAAAGAAATAAAAACTATTTTTTATTCATTAAAAATACTTACAAAAATAATAAGTATAGACATATGATGTATTATTGGGTCCTACATAAAAGTTGTAGATCATGAAAATATACAGACCTTTCATGTTGAACATTTTTTATTTTGAAGCTTATAATTATTATTTTTATCTAATTACATGATTATAATAATTTCTATTTATTTTTATTAGGCATGTGGCTCATTGAGTTGGGGCCACGATGACTCTTCAGCAAAAACCACTCTCTCTATGGGTCGTCTAATCTCTTGATCAGACGGACCCTATGAAATCCAACCCGCCATTTCTTTGGCCGCTAGATCTTTTTGATGAAGTGGATCTCAGTCGCTCCATCATGCCCTCTTTTCCACTGTATGATCACACGATCAGAAGATAGATGCTCTTCATCTTCCTCGGTCAGTTGCCCTTGTGAAGAGTCACGTCTGTTGGTTGGACCATCTTCAACTTATTCTATATGCCTGCCAACCCATTTCCCTCTCATGATTCTGGTACCTCCATGATCACCGTTCTTTCATCATCCTTGGTTGATGCATAGCTTGTTCTCCTCTTCTCATATGATACAACTACATGAGGTTAAAACTCCCATCTTCAACTATTCCTTTGCCACACAAAGAACCCCTCTCTGACTAGCCCTCATTGGCATCCACATGTATGACAGGTTTTCCCTAGCATATCCCTTCCTCCAATGACAACATGAGGGAGGTAATGAGATATCACGACGAAGGGGATGTCTGGTGTCGATCCATGACCGATGGGCTGTGTACGTATCCCTGATCGAGGTTGTTCAAGCTTCAAGCCATGTCGGGCTTGTCAAGAAATGACCTAGGACAAGCGACACACCCAACTACATCGATTTAGGGACTCCAGTACAAGCGACACGACCAACTACATCGATCTTCTATAACTCCATGTAAAGCCTCCATCTATTACATTAGTGATTCTTGTAATTTTGAATGTCAGTACCCACATCCCTTCTTCGATCTGAACCCATCATCACCTTCCCTGATCATCCACGGTCCTCACCAATCCATTCGATCTCACTTTCCTTTTTTCCAATCCCTATCCATTATTTTCCTTTCTCCTCTTACAAGAGGAGGAACCCAACTAGGGCTCTAACTCTAGCACATCTACAACCCTCTGTTCACCCCACATATCACTCCAAATCACTCTCGCACGCTCCGACTATGCATTAGTAACCCTACAGGTATTTTAACATTTTCAATGGTCAGATCTTCGACCAACCTATATACTAGAGCGTCGCCTCTGACGAGAAAGCATCGACTGACCATCTCCAACATCCCCACCCCTTCTTTGACCGATCCTTATCTTTGATAGGCCCTTATGATGCTTCCTCAACCTTCTGCTAAGTCAATTGAGTATTGAGGAGCACTAGCATCCTTACCAGGTCTTTGATAATCTTCACTGCGTCACAGGGGAGGAGGGATTTAAGCCATGCTACAAATACCGTCGGATAGCATCTAATCGATTTCCATCTGATGGACCAGTTGAGCCCCAATCCATCATCACGAGCTGATAGACTCGGTGGGATCGAGCCTCGATTTGAAGAACATGTGCCTTCCTTGTGGCCCAAGACATTGATTAAGGGCTAATTTGCTATATTAAGAATCACTTATTGTAATACGACCAATCAATAATCAATCAGAACTAAGTCATAATTTCTCTTTGAGCATCTCATCAACAAAGGAGGTGGCCGAAGGCATGATATACGGCCAATTGGAAGCTAGCCTGGTCCATTGTTCTTCATCAGTTCTTTCGGGATGCTTCTCCACCGTCGGAACAATGAGCACCTCCCAATTCCTTCAGTAGCTATTGAATCATGCCCCACGTCCACCGTCAAATATCTTCCGAGATCTATCTTTTCCACCTAGCATCGAACCAGTATCAGTGTGCTTCAACCGTTGACTGCATTAAGTGATCCAATATCCATCGTTGGATCCACATGCTTTGGGGTAAATTACAAGAAACCCCTTCCACTATTTGTACTTTATATATATTCATGTAAATTAAATATTATATTAATAAATTTAGGTAAATTTGTAACTGGAACCTTGAACTTTACATTGCAGTCCATGTCACCTCACGTGCCGTCCCACGTGAAACGTATGCCCTCAAACTTTTGAACATGTTTATGAAATGAATTAAAACTTTCTACAAATTATATTTATGTCCTTCTGAAACGTGTCTTTTATTTTTGTGTATATTTTAACACAATAAATATTTTTATTACTTAGATAATTATAGGAAATTTAGTGTAAGTGACTGTAATTTTTCTTAACAATGTTCAAGTTTTATTTTTGACATTTTATCAATTTTCCTGATTATTAAAATACAAAAATAAGTATTTCACCTCTTCTAAATATTAAACCCCTAAAAATTAGAAAAACATCTCCAAAATACCCAAAAAAATATTTTAGATATATTATATTATATTTTACCACATAACCAAAAATGCTTAAAAATAAAAAAAATAAAAAACCTGAAAATTACAAAACACTAAAAATATTATAAAAAATAGTAGAAGTATTTAAAAATATCATTTTCTATTTTTGAATTTTCTATATTAACTAAAATATATATTAAAAATAGTTTTAGGATTAATTTTGGATCGTTTATAATTAAAAAACCTAAAACAATTTAAGATAATTAATATGTTTCGTATTCCAACATATTTAGTACATTAAAAATACATAAAAATTAGTAATAATTCTAAAAAAATACCAAAAACAAAGCAAAAATATGAAAATCACAAAAAGTATTTTATTTCTTGTATTTTGAGTATATTTTGATATATGTAAAAATATAATAACCTATATATTCTATATATCTTATATATTATTTATAATATCTATATTATCATTTATTATATATAATTATATATATTCTTTTAAAAATAAAAAAGGGATTTAAATTTTCAAAATTAGAAAATAAAATATAAATTTAATTTTTTTCAAAATTAAAAAATAAAACATTAAAAAAATCGACAAGAATTACATATAATTAAAAACCCATAAAATTTATAAAATAAATAAGGAATTGACATTAATTAGAAATGATTAATATTAAATCCCAAATCTATATAGTTCGTTTCCTGGAGTTCAACCTCTACATTTGTTATCACTATACACATTTTTGTAAGTTATATATATATAAAGTTTTGCTCACATTCGCATTGATTGATTTATCTACCTTATATTGTGCGATATTATTTATAACTCGTATTTTCATTATGGTCACATAATGAATAGCTATCTGATTCGTCAAAATAGCAGACCGGACAAAAGCGAGTTATTAATGATGAATCCCAGCTTCATTATCATTATATGGATAAATTATCCCTCTATCATAAACTATTCAATAAACTTAACAACTAATTAACTTGATATAATATTTAACCTTGTAAATAATTAAAGTTAATTATTGTAATAAATAAATACATAATATTTGTGTTGGAGGTTCCCTTTTATTTTATGTGTTTCTTATTATTAAAAACCAAATAAAAATCAGTTGAATAATATATAATATAGTATATAAAAATATCAAAAAATAATAAAAGAAATAAACGAGTATTTTTATTCATTAAAAGACTTACAAAAAAAATAAGTATGTGCATATGAGGTTTTTTTTCCACATTAAAGTTTAGATCTTGAAAGGATACACAACTTTCGTATTGAACATTTTTTTGAAGGTTCTAATTATTTTTTCATCTAATTTACAAGATTATATCCATTTCACTTTATTTTCATTGGGCCACGTTGCTCATTGAGGTGGATCCAATGCATGGATCTTTAGCGTCAACCGCTCTTTCTATGAGTCGTCTGATCTCTTGATCAGAGGAACCCTATGCAATCTAGCTCGTCGTTCCTGAGTCACTCAATATTTTTGATTAAGCGGATCTCAGCCGCTCCCTTACACCCTCTTTTCGACCATCTGATCACAAGATTATAAGGTAGATGCTCATTGTCTTCCTCAGGTGGTTACCCTTGTGAAGAGTCGCAACCTGTTGGTCTTCAACTAATTCTCTACGCTTGTCGATGTGTTTCCCTCTCATGATTCAGTTATATCCATGATCGTCGCTCCTTCCTCGTCCTCGTGTATACACATCTTCTCCTCTCCTCACGTTAGACAATTGCACATGGTTGAAACTCCCCATCTTTCAAATTGCTCCTTCGCCACACAAATACCCCTCCCTGACTAAATGTAATTGGCATCCACCGATATGCAAGGTCTTGCCTAGCAACTCCCTTCCTCCGGTGACAACGGGAGGGAGGTAATGAGATTCCATGGTGGAAGGGATCTCTAGTGTCGATCCATGGCCAATGGGTTGTGTATGTAGCACCAATCAAAGTTGTTCAGGCTTCAAGCCATGTTGGGCTTGTCAAGCAATGTCCTAGAATACCATAGGGTCTCCCATCACAAGCGATCCAACCCCCTTCATCGACCTCCTACAAGCTCCAGGTGAAGCCTCTGTCATTTCCATTTGTGATTCTTGTAATTTTGTATATCATTACCCACACTCCTTTTTCAATTTGAAACCATCATAACCTACCATGAGCATTCCGATCCTCGTCGACCCATTACGAGCTCACTTTCTTTCTTCTTTAGATCCCTACCCATACTTCTCTTGCAAGGAGGAGGAATCCAACTAGGATCCAAACTCTAGCACCTCTACAACCCTTCGTTCATGCCACAGATCACTCTAAATCACTCTCGCACGATTCAACTATGCTTCCTAACTTTGCAGCTATTTGATCTCCTTCAAGGGTTAGATCTTCTACCAACCTTTGTTCTAGAGTGCCACCTCCGATGAGCAAGCATCGACTAGCCATCTCCGACATCCCCAACCCCTCTCTGAGCGATCCTTTTTTTCTCCAGGCCCTTAGGAAGCTTCCTCGACCTCCCGCTATCACGGGAGCACTAAGGAGAACTAGCAGCCTTGTTGGAGTCCTGATCTCTCAGTCATGTCGCAGAGGAGGAGGGGTCGGAGCCATGCTACAGATGCCATTAAGATCACACCTAATCAGGGTCGATCCCATGGCCCATGAGAGCCCCCAACCGTCATCAGGAGCATATAGACTTGGTGGGATCGATCCTAGCTTCGAAGGACCTAGGCCTTCCACATGGCCCGAGCCATCTGCACCGACCGAGCCTATCTCTAGGCCTTCCCCTCATGTGCCGAGCATGTACCTTTCTAGAGCATTTGCAACAGAACACCACCACCTTCTCCAAATTGCATATCAGTCTACCAGCATGCATCCCATCTAATTGCAATTGTTCCCCTCTGAGTTTCATTAATTACATATATGTCCCCTGCACGTGGAACCTTTACATATCAGCTCTTGCAGCTTTATTTTATTGCACTTTAGCTTCTTTTGGGATCGAAATTGTAAAGTTTTATATGCTGTTAAGTTATATTTTCCTTGAAAAAATACACATGTATTGAAACATTAATATCTTGAGAACCATTAATTCAAATTAGAAGAAATTAGCAACATTTTAAAGCTTGTACAATGCTCTGTAATCGAGTATATGTATTTCTCTTATATGAACAGTGTATTACTAATTGTAAATGAGAGATATATCTTTCTTACATCTTGATGAATTGAATTCCTGATAGTTTCATTCAATATGTTATCAATCACCGATTTGCTATTCCATTTTAAACTTAATTAGGTGACTTAATCTTGGTTATCATCTCATCAATCACCTAATTAAGTGTAAATGTTTAATAAGTAGATTGGGTGATTCAAGAGCCAAAGTTCATTAATTTTTTTAATGAATCTGGAGCTTGTCTGGAACATCTTAGATTATTAAGATGACGTATGCTTGAGTTTAATTAATCAATTCAGGAACTATGTGTATTGTATTGCATTTCATTATGTAGTATTTGTACTACTTAGCTTGCATTACAATAGCAT
The DNA here is from genome assembly GCA_037367405.1 of Ottelia alismoides. NCBI lineage: Eukaryota > Viridiplantae > Streptophyta > Magnoliopsida > Alismatales > Hydrocharitaceae > Ottelia > Ottelia alismoides. Next base: position 79,382 of record JAZKJV010011625.1, read on the forward strand.
AAAAATGCATGCATACGTATTGTTTTGTATATTGACCTAAATACCACATTACTTAATCTAGTATTTGAACCGAAGTTAAATAATCTAATTGTGTCCTTATGTTCGACCATATACTTATCCAGGAAGTAAACTCAAGCGAAGCTCTTCTCACAGAGATATCTAAATACAATATTAATTAAGCTGATTAGCAATTCATCGATGACTATCTTAAAAATAGAGGATGCTTCCAACCCTGTGGATTCCACGCTGATTGACTCAACACACCGGTTGTTAAAACACCACGTCAGAATTTATTATATGTCTGGTCCAAATTTGACTCTGACTTTGAAAGAGATGTGGGCTTTGACATAGCACAATAATTCCTCCTTAGTATTAATTATCGTTATAATTGTAGCCATTTATTTCCTTGTTATAATGAATGAAAAAAGAACGTTCATCGACTGGAATACTAGATGATTTAACTGTATCCTTACCAATCAGGGATGCACACCGTTACGGATATATCCGTATCCGATCCGTCACTATATCCGTTTTATATAGATTTTGACATCCATATCCGTAGCCGCTTTAAAATGGATATGGATATGGATATCGTTTCGATATCCGCAAACATCCGTATCCGTATCCGTATATCCATTTTTTTGTATATAAATATAGTCATATATTTATTTTTAACTTTATATAACATAATTATCTACCTCATTTTACCATATTTATATAATTTTTATGATACAAACACATTTAGTAAATTGATATCCTATGTTTTCCATCCAATTCTTATATATTTAAGTTTATTCTATAGAGTAACTATAACATTATTCGTGTGCGATCCGTTTTACATCTGTATCCGTTTTTTGAGAATATGGTAAGATAATTTTAATATCCGTCAATATCCGTATCCACATCCATATTCGTATTAGAAAACAGATAATGATACAGTAATACCTATATCCGCATTCGTATCCGACTGTTTGCATCCCTACTTACCATTAATTACACAATCTTAGATTAATTAGAAAACATAATATTGCGCTTCTGCTCATCCAAGAGATGTAATGGACTTCTCCCCTAAACCATCTTATAGAGCTACTTTTCAAACCTTCCGTTGGTCTAAATTTACAGCGTCATGAGTTATTTCCTTATGGTGTTATTACTACACTTCTAAAAAGAGGACTTCTTCTCAACATGGTCAATGTGTACGATCCCCAATCATCCTATGAAAAGGAGACTTTCATCCAATGTTTTTGAAATTGAACTGTACATCGAACCAAAAATCTTACTGAAATGGTCGGATCGGGTTGAACCATGAAATGAAATCGGTTCAATCGGACGATGATGTTATCATTATTTAAAATCGGATTAAATCGGATCGATGAGAAAAAATGATTGAATAAGATAATCAAACCTAAATGAAAAAATACAAATAATATATATGTAAATATACTTGAGATATAAATAAAATACATAGACAATGTATATATTTCACACTATACATAAAATATTTTTTGTATATACCATCAAATGTCATACATATCATATATATATATATATATATATATATGAGAAAAATGAGGCTACCCCTTGAGTGGGAGCTAACTTGGCTTCCCCTTCTCAATTTTTCCTAATTTTTTGAAAAATTGCTTTCGTGGATTTACATCAATATATACGTATATTATCCATTCAAAATGTCGTGTGAAACAGATATTCCTACGGCCTCCATCCAGACGAGGCCGATTTTAGCAATTCTGTCACCGTTAAAAATGACTATTTGGATAGAGGCCGTAGGAGTCCCCTTTTCACACGAAATTTGAATGACATAATATAGGGATATAGTGATGTAATTCCATGGAAGAAATTTTCGAGAAAAATAAAAAAAACAGGAAAGATGGTGCAGGGGAGCCAAGTTAGCTCCCCTCGGGGAGTCCCATAGGAATAGTTACTTTATAACATAATAAAGTTTAATTATATTTAAAATCCATTACAAGCAAAAAGTTATGTTAGAGTAGTTAGTTAGAAGTTAGAAATTCATAACCAAAGATTATAGGTTCCCACTCCCACTATTAGCATTATTTTTAAATAAATTAAAAAAATAAATGCGGTTCAACTTGAACCTGGTATACTGGGTTAAAAATAATAGATTGAATCTGCGAGACCGATTGTTTAAAATTTGAAATTCGAACCGAACCGAGAATGATTGGTTAATCGGACCGATGCAAGCCCGATTCACCAGTCGAAACAATCGAACTGCCAGTTTCAAAAACACCGCTTTCATCTGTTTGCTAAGAAATATATGTGGTCATCTTTCGCGTATTATCTTAATTGGAGACGTTAACAAGCATGGAGACAAACCTTTGGAATTTTTAAATCGCAAGATTGCTTTAACTAAATCGTTGGATTTCAGATTTCAATCCACTTATCTTTGCACTCGAAGAAATTGTGTGCCCCCCCTCCCACACACCACACTCCTGGGTGATTTCTGAGATTCAAAAGGAGGATTGGTCTACTATTTACTTGGGACATGGACTATATACTAAATCCCTATAAAAAATTTTTGGGATTTTATCACTTGTGCCCCTTCAAGATATCGCAATATTAGTTAGGCCCCTATCTTTTTGTAATATCAGTTGTGCCCCTCACTTCTTGCCATTTTATCAGTTGTGCCCCTTGAGTTAATTGTCGTCCATCCACAGTGCAAACGGACGTTAACTTTGAGGACATAGGCAGAATTAATTTTTAAAAAAGGGTTTAGTGGTCATTTTGACACCCTCGTCCTCATCCTCTTCTTCTTCCTCCTCTTCCCCCATCCTCTTCCTCCTCCTCCAACCTCCTCCTCCTCCCTCTCCGCCTGGAACTCCTCCCCCACCCCCGACTTGCCCTCTTCCTCTACCCCAGCCGCTCCTAACGCGTAGGCGTGCTTCTTCCCAGCCGTGCCCAGGTCGCCACCCGCCCGGAGGCCCGATCCTCCGCACCCAGGTCGCCTCGCCCCCTCCCCCGCACACACCGCCCATGCTCCCCCTCCCCCATTCCTTGCACCGCACCGCCCCCTCCCCCTCCCCCGTACGCGCCGCCCCCTACTCCCCCTCCCCTCTGCCCCGCACCGCCCCCTCCCCCTCCCCTGCACGTGCCACCCCCTTCCTGGACTGCATCTGCTCAAGCACCGTGCCTCCCAGTCGTGCGGTGCTCCCTTTCGCGACCTCCGCCCGTCCTTGCCCCTCAGCGTCGGCCTTTGTGGCCTCCGCGCGTGGTCACTGCCCCTCGTCAGATGCCTCGTGGTCCCATCTACCTTGCGCTCAGCCGTTGTGTCCCCTAGCCACGGCCTGGGCGTCCTCCCGCTCTCCCGCCCGCTGCCGTGTCTGCTCCCCATAGCCGCACGCGGCCCTCAGCCGCCAACGCCTCCCGCGCACCTCTGGCCTTGGTCCCTGCTCCCTCGCCGCGCCTCCCGCGGCCCCGCCGGGAGCCCAGCAACCTCCTCCGCCCCCGCACCTCCCCCGGCCCCCGCCGTCTGCCCACACCTCCTCCACAGCCTCGCACCTCCTCCCCAACCCTCCTCCTCATTTGATTTTATTCTGACCATAATACCCCTCTTAACCACACCATGGTTTGAGTAAACTATGGTTATTTTAATTTTTTGACGGTAAATCTGATGGAAGGACACTACTAATGACGGAGAAAGAAGTGAGGGGCACAACTGATATTACTAAAAAGATAAGGGCATAACTGATATTGCGATATCTCGGAGCTGCACAAGTGATATATTCCCAAAATTTTTTTGGGCCAAAGTTTGTTTTTGACAAGTTCTGAACATGATTGAGTCAGTCTCTTAGGGTGTGTTTGGTTAGCGGATTAAGGCGGGTTAAACTGGTAGAGGATAACCCGTTTTGGGGTTTTGGTGTTTGGATAGAGGGTTAAATTGGGGATGGGTTAGAAGTGGGTTTGTTGTGATATGATTGTATTGAAGTTTAAAAAGTGAGTAGTTATTGTGATGTGATTGTATTAAAGTTTGAAAAAGTGAGTAGAAGTGGAGTAGTTTATAATATTTATATGATATGATGGTATAATATATATTTTTTAATAGAATTGATGATGTAAAATTGATTGATTTATTTTTTTAAAAAGAGAAATATGGGACCCTTGGGGGAGTTTACTCCTGCAACCGAACGGCCCCTTAGGCAAACACATTTACCCAATTCTTCAAGACGAATCATGCTAAATGCGATTATCACACCCCTATTTGCACATGATTGTGCTATGACTTTGATATATAAGTATGTTATTAATAACTATGACAGAATTCACAAACATCTCCTTTGGAATGGACATATTTTTTTATGAACCACATCTCGCCTTGTGAGAGTCTATTACTAAACCCAAGGATTTTGTGGCCGGGGTGTCCTCCTTTCTTGAAGGCTTTGATCATAGCTGCTATTATGCTTGGTTCGTGAATCTTTGCCAACTTTGGAGATGGAGGTCGTCTACCTTTTAGGCATGCTAAGATTTGTTTTGACTCCAAATATGTTATCATGTTTTCTATTACTTTTAACTTGGCTAATAATAAAGTCATTTCAAAGATGCCTTGAGAACGAGAAATGCATCCTATAATTGTGCTAAAGAGCTCGGGAATAGAATTCTTATTACTGATCCTATTCAATCCAACACTTCCCCCTTTGACTTTTATGAAAATTGATATGTGATCATACTCATGCTCTATCACCTTTCTGAATAAAAATAGACACATTACCTTTTGGTGGTATCTCTGATGTCACTTATAGAGGGAATGCTAAAATACCGTCAAGAATAATCTTCTTCTTTTGTCTCATCTTTAAAGAAAAATTTTAACTCAAGAGACGCTAATGAGGTGCGATCAAGACCTCACTTCCATTTGTTATCACTACCTTGATGGAATTTAAACCCCTATGTTTTGAAATGCACCTTCGTTTATGGTATCTAAAGTCAGTTAATGCTAGAGGTCCGGCTTGGATCGACTTTCTTCATGACTTAAATATTAATATTAAGTCTTCTTATTTTGATTTTTCTCCGGATTGGTCTCTGATTGCTCTAACTGCTCTCGCATTCATTTGGTGAGAGAGATATAGAAGATGCCAGGAAAATAAAATCCTTTGTGCCCAAGCTATTTTTAGTCTAGCATATCTTTTCTTATCCTCATATAATTACACTAATTAATTCTTAGTTTTTGATCTCTTTTAGGGCTTTTCAACAAATTGGGTCTATGAACCTGCGCCCCATAGCGACATCTGAGAAGAAGCCATAATTGGTCTTCGTTGTTGTGTGTGCCTGATTGTGTTGTGACTCTTGCTGCTGGCTTTTGTTTTTTTGGGTGGTGGCTCTCAATTTTGTTTTCATTGCCTTTGGTAGCCTTGATTTGGCGGGGTTTGAGGTTAGGGCCCTTCCTATGTATACTTTCGACACCTCCTTCCCACCCATTCTTGTTGGTTGGTCGAGCTTTGTGTCTCCTAGATGTACCTCTAACTTTCTTAATTTAATACCATATACTTACCTTTGTTAGTCCCTAGCAAACGCTTATCACAAGAATAAGTGACGCAAAAGAGAAAAATAAAGAAAAGGAAAATAAATAAAGTTAGAATGATTATAACTTTTAAACTTGTCTTTACAAAATCAAAGTTTAGAGATCAGTTAAGACCTTTGGTTTGTTAGTATTTGGAACCTTACTGGGATGGGATCTAAAACTTACCAGCCATCAAGTTCTATAATCCTCTATTCAGTTCGCGTCAATAGCCAGGACTGAATAAGTCTATTCATACGCAAACCCTTATGAATATGAGTCTTACTTGTATAGTGTAAGTGAATGTAGCTCTTCTTCTCAGAAATACCAAGGAACAATCTCCCTCAACAAGATGATCTTAATTCCCTAATCTAGCTACTCTTTCCTCAAGGACTGGGGTATTCCCTTCTAAGTTCAAGTGCAATCGGCTCAAGAAGGAGGGGGGGGAGAAAGAAGAATGGATTGTGACCAGTGTAATCACACATCCTATAGAGCTTGACCAGTGTAGCAAAGTCTCCTGTTGCAGGCAATCTTGAGATATAAACTTTGAATCATAATGCATTGCTTGTTTCATACATACTCTGGCAAGATTTGATTTTTCATTGACTTTTTCCCTCTATTCTTTTTAGAGTTTTTGATTTTGCATTTTTAGGTACTATATATAACAACATTTACATAAGAAATTTTTCCTCTTGAACCAGTAGATTATCCCTCTTTTGAAGCTTTATTGCAACCCACAACATCCTATCTTAGACGTCCATGCCACTAGACTAGGTTGGCGGGCACTAGCTACCTATTGGGGCTATTTATGTTTTTACACGTATGCTTCCTCAAGCTAAAGAATTCTGCCCTCACCACCTCCTCAGAGTAAAGCTAAATGCAGAGTGTGGTGTCCAAGTTAGGTCATTATCAACAAAAGTCGCGTGTGCACTTCAATATACTCTACTTATGCTAGTCAATATGACATGTAAATATAGTACTGTGGACTCAAAGAATTAAGTCTTACTGACATGAAAAGTCTTAATTCCAGTTCCTATAACGTTCTTGTGAAATTAAGTTGATTAATGTTTATACCAAGCTCCAATATTCAGATTTTACTTAGGCTTATTTAATTGTAAAAATCATTTAGAAAAATGCTCATGCAATGCAAAAATTATTTTTACGAAACCATTTTCTGATTTTGAACTTTTTATGGAATTTTTCAAAATGTTGTGCAGATTTTTATAGAGTTAGTGAATTAGATGTATTCACAAGTTCACAAGAATTCTATGCATATTTACAAAGAATTTTATACAAGTTATGTACATATTTTTATACGTATATAAAAAGAATTTGATATATATATATATATATGTACATGTTTTATTTGAAGAATTTTTACAAGGGTATTACTTACATGATTTTTAAGATAATTTGAAAACATTTAACAAACATTTTGAAAACTTAATTTTGCAACTAATTTTACAAAGAATTTTTCAATAATATCTTTACAAACATTTACAAAGATATTATTTTTCAAGTGGTTTGAAAACATCTTACAAATATTTTTCAAAGGTTTTCAAAAGATTTTTCAAAATATTTCACAACCACTTTTCAAAACTATTTTGCTAAATAATTTCAAACCAAATTTTTAAATATTTTTTTGAAACTTTTATACCTATGGACATGAGTTTATTCTTTATAGTTTATTTATTGTATACCATTATCCAATATAGTATATTAGCCATATTATTGAAAATATGAAAGCACGAGTTATGGCTAACACATATATACATATATATGACCCTTTCTACGTAGCTCGAACTATGTCCTTATAGTGATAAAAGAGCAATAAAGGAAGTCATAACTCAAGCTAAGTACAAAAAATCCTATGCTACAATGACTCGAAGAATAATAAGTTGATCGTCCCCCTATACTTAGGATCAACGAATCCTAAGTATAGCAGATTGTACACAAAGTGAGGATGATCGAGAATTAGAATGTACTAAAATCAACGACTCGGTTTGTCTCCCCCTATATTTAGGGTAAAATATCCCCGAGTATAGAAAATAATGATTAACAAGTTAGTAGACACACGAGAGAATAAATGAAAAATAACTCGAATATACTCATCTCCCCTATACTTAAGATCAAGTATATCCTAAGTATAACAATGATGAGTGAGATGAATGAACAAAATCGAAGAATGAGATAATGAAACAGAATTGAAAAGAAGAAAAGAAGATTAATAAATATATTTTTGGAGCTCATGTGTCTGATCCTTCTGTTATTGTGAGCTTATCTTGAAATACTACTTGGATTGAATCAACAACAGACATGAATGTATCATGCTCTAAGTATGGCTTCAGCAAATGTCCGTTGACCACAAACGATTGTGCATCAGATGACAATTCTGATATGACAATACAACTATTTTCACACACATTTTTGACTAAGAATGGCCTTGCCCACTTGCTCTTCAACTTACTTGGAAGAAATTTTAACTTTGCATTAAACAACCATACCGTTTGATCAAGCTCGAAAGACTTCGTTAAGATGTGCTTGTTGTGCCATCTCTTGACTTTCTCCTTGTACATCAAGCTGTTGTCATATGCATAGTCTCTCAATTCTATTAATCTATTCAGATATATCTTTCTGTTCTTATCAGCTTTCTCTGAATCCAAGTTACAAACATTGATTGGCCACAAAGATTTGTGAATGAAATCCACAGGCAAGTGGCATGGCTAACCATATACCAAACGATAGGGAGACTCCCCAAGGGTGACTTATACGCAGTATGATAATCCCATAGAACTGAGTCAAGCAACGATGACCAGTTCTTCCTATCAATACATACAAGTTTATGTAAAATTGTCTTGATCTCTGTATTTGAGCATTCAGCCATACCATTAGTCCACGAGTGATAAGCAGATGCGACACAATGTTTGATGATGTAATCCTTTGAGAGATTCTTAACTTCTTTTGTAATGAAATGACTTCCCCCATCGGATATCAAAAACTTTGAAATCCTGAACTATGAAATGGAGTTATCTTTGAGAAAGCGATAGACTGTGCGAGTGTCTGCAGATCGAGCGGGGATAGACTCCACCCAATGAATGACATAATCCACGACAAGTAGGATGTACTCAAAGCCCTGACTGTTAGGAAATGGTCTGATAAAGTCGATACCCCATGCATCAAAGACATACGATATCTGAATTTACTTTAGAGGAATGGTATCCTTAGAACTGATGATGCCTCCCATCTTTCGATAATAAATGCAACCTTTTATGTACTTATTAGCTTCCTTGAAAAGAGTTAGCCACCAAAGGCTGCATTGAAGAACTTTTATTACCATACGCTTTCAAAAATGGTGTCCTCCATATTCTAACTTGTGATGATGCTCTAGGATACTTGTGTACTCCATCTCAAGAATGGACCTTCTATAGATGCAATGTGCACCTCATGAAACATATAAGGATCCTCTCACTGGTAAAAATGGTTATTTGACAAGAACTTGTCAACTTTCAATTTGGCCAAATCTTGCAGGACTCTCTTGGAGATAAGATAGTTCACAATATTGACAAATCGGGGAAGTGAGGTGACCGACGAAATTGCCTCATCTGGGAAAGTCTCTGTTATAGGTATCATGACCTGCTCAGGAGTGTCTACATTGGTGATTCTGGGAAGGTAATTTACCACAACATTTTTGACCCACGCTTATCTTGTATTTCTATATCAAACTCCTAGAGTAGAAAAATCCAATAAATGAGATGAGGTTTTGCATCCTTCTTACTTTGTAGGTATTGTATGGCAGAACGATCTGTATAAACAATAACTTTGGTTCCAAGCAAATGAGATCTGAACTTTTCCAGCATAAAAACAATTGCTAGCAGTTCTTTCTCTGTGACTATATAGTTTCTTTAGGCCTTATATAATGTTATTTTAGCATAGTGAATAGCAAACGATAATCCATCCCGTATTTGTCCCAACACAACCCTAATGGCATAATCAGACGCATCCATCATGATCTCTAATGGAAGAGACCAATCCGACAGTTGTAGGATAGGTTCTTGTGTGATCCAATCTTTTAGCTGATAAAAGTCTTGGAGAACTATGTTTTCCACAATAAAATCTGACGTAGAGAAGCTCAGTCAATGGTCGAACAATCTTGTTGAAGTCTTTAATGAATCTTCTGTAAAATCTTACATGCTTAGAAAAGATCTGACTTGCTTCAGCGATGTAGGTGGTTCAAGTTTGGAAATCACTTCCACCTTTGTCGGATCGACCTTCATACCTCACTTGGAGACGATGTGGCCCAACACAATTCCTCTGGTCACCATGAAGTGACTCTTCTCCAACAAAAGCATCAAATTACTTCACAACATCTTTGCAGAACTCAGTCTAAATATGTAAGACATGTATCAAAGATAACTCTGCAGATCGATAAATCATCCATGAAAACCTCGAGGAGCATGCATACCATGTCAACAAAATAAGTCCAGCATGCACCTCTAGAATGTAGTTTGAGCAATGCACAACCCAAAGGGCATCCTTCTAAAAGTATAGGTTCCAAATGGATAGGTGAACATGTTATTCTCGTGGTCCTGAGAAATTGCAACTTGATTATATCCAGAGTACTCATTCAGGAAATTGAAATATTCCTCTACGGTCAATCTTTCGACTATATGGTCGATGAAGGATAGCGGAAAATGATCCTTCTTGGTGGAAAGTTCATGCATATGTAATCTACACAACATGAAGTTGGTACTCTGGTCCGAATCTCCTCTCCCTTGTCATTCGTTACGATGGTAATCGCAGATTTCTTCAGAACCACATGTAACAGACTTGCACATTTTGAATCTAAGATGGGATAAATGGATCCAGCATCACACCTTTTGTTATCTCCTTCATCACAACCTCTCGGAGGTTAGGGTTTAGTCTGCGCTGGAATTCACAGGATGGTTTGTTGTCTTCTTCCAGATAGATGTGATGTGATTATAGTAACAGGTTTATCCCATGGAGATACATAAATTTCCAGTCTATCGCCTGACGATTTCTTTCTAAAACCTCAAGCAAACAAGATTCGTTGTTCTTGGTCAGTTGAGAATTGATATGGATTGGGAACATGTTCGACTCACCGTAAGGAAGGCGTACTTCAAATTTCATGGTAAAGGTTTCAACTCAGTTGGTTCCGAATCGATTCAATAATAACCTCTACAATGGTGTTGGTAATTGGTGTATGATCTATCAACTAGATAGTGTCCACCATGATTACTTCTGGTTTAGAATATAAAGTTTCATAAAGAATTGCAACGAATTCATCATGTTTTGATGGGGATGGATGATCCTCAAATATTTTGGTTAGCTTATCAACAAAAATATTATCTTTCAAGGCAAGGGGGAATTCGACTGTTCTTTCCAGTCCTTCCTCCATGGAGAGGAATTCCTGTGTCTCAAAATCATCCATAAATAATTTGTGTATATGTTATCTGCTAGAAAATCATAATCTTCTGCTTCATACTGCACAAGCTCGCTTTGATAAGATACTGATTCTGCAAGCTTTGGTTCGGGGACTATCTATATATGGACCTTGTCATTGTTAGAGTGAAAGGTAATGTGTCTAATGCCATAGCCAACTACTACTTCGGCTGTTCAAAGGAATGACCGTCCAAATATAATCGGGGTATGGAGCAGAGGTATCCATGTCCAGGACAATGAAATCCATAGGGAACTACATTCCCTCTACTGTAACTACTACATCCTCCAAAATGCCTCTTGGCCGCTTCACTGATTGATCTATGAAATACAGAATCATCATGGTTGGCTTGAGCAGTCCTAACCCAAATTCTTTGAGAAGTGATAAAGGCAATAAATTGATAGACATTCTGCTATCTAGCAATGTACATTGAAATCCTTAATTGAATATTTCACATCTGATGAGAGGGACTCCCTTGTCGTTCTTCTTGCTTGGGAGATTGCTGATAGCATTCACAGTAGCCATGATAAGAAAGTGTTTCTTAGCTCTCTTGCATTGGCTTTTATGTGGTTGAATCTTTGTTGTACATGCTTCCTTTAATACTTTCTTAACATCATGTATGTACTCCATTACTTTGAGCAAAAGCATTTCAAGCATAATATTTTGCAATATTTCCATAATGCTAGGATCATACGAAGCAATTTTCTATTTTATATTTTTGGCATTTTTCATAGCATCAGAAAATATAGTATTTACAGATTCAAAGGTATTGTTCTTATTTACATCACAATAAACTTGTACTATTGAATGACAAGAAGGGATACAATCATTCAAAATTGAAGGGAAATTAAAACAAGAAATTCGACTTCGTCAGCTAACACCTGATCTACTGCTGGTGTTAACGTCTCCTTGGCTACATCGGCAAGGTCTTGGTTGCTATTCTATTTTTGTAAATTTTGATTTTCTTCATTTTTGGTATTTTTATTCATCAGGAGTTGTCCTTCCTTCTTCTCCTCCTCTGAAACTTGATGCATGCGTGTTGACGAAGATTTGCCTCACAAAGCTTTATTCTTTCCACACATGGTTGGAGACAGCTACAACATCCTACAACTCTTGAGAGTAACAACATTCGATAACATAAATATTTCATTCATACTGACTCGGGACAAGACGGATCACTACTTTCTACCTGCATTTTATGGCAGAAATTTTATGGGTTAGCTTCGACCTGTGTTGGGGTGATGGTTTTAGTAGCAGTCAGGTTATTAAGCTTCTGGCTCATCTCGCTTGAACTCTTCACTAGCAAGGCGAGGCAATCAAAGACTGGATTCACTGGGGTTATCTCAATTTACTCAACAAGCGATGCTCGTTGACTCTGATGTTGGTGCGGAGGTTGATGTCGATAGCTCTGATAGTGATGCGGAGGGTATTACTGATAGTATGTTTTAAGGTGGTACTGTTGATGATACTAAGCAGTCGACTGATGCTGGTAGTGTTATGGTTAGTGATAATCCGATTCTTGGAAATTCAGTCTCCATTTGTTGGAATTCTATGGAGACTAATGATGCGAGGACTGGTGCTGGTATGTTCTTACACCTTGTTGCTGGTGGAACGAGCATATAGCCGATGATTGACCTGACAGTTGTCCGCTAAGACAGGTCAATTTGCTGATTGTTCCTTTAAACACCATTCACCTCTTGGATTTGTGGAGGTGGGGGAAAGAATGGTTCGACAAATGATTGGGGTTGGGGATGGTACACTACCATCGATGTCTGCTACTGTGGTGGTACCTGGTTGGGTGCCTGCATACAGTACACGTGCTGGACCGATTGTATTTGATCTGGACTCTATGGTAACTAGGATTCCTTGGCCTTGACAGATGTCTCGGCAGATGAACGTGCAAATTGACACAAGTCAGTAGTATTGATCAAGAGTTCCAACTACTTAGTAATTTGGTCAAGCTTGTCCAAATTTCTGGTCCTTTGTTTGATCACATTTAAATTTTCTAGGTCTTGTGGTCCCTTACTTTTTCCTCTATCTTCTAGTTCTTTTTCTATTTCGGTTAAATCTCCCCAAAAAAATTGTACTTCTGCCTTTGTTTATATTGTTTTGTTGTTGATCTATTACTGTTGATCATACCAAACATGTGCATAGATATAATTTAACTCACAAACCCATGCACTCATGCTTCTTCGTTGCTCCTTCCACACTACTTACATCTAAGATCATCACCAATATGAAATTTGGATCCAATCCCACTCTCATTAGTGAAATGTTAGTGTAATCATTATTTCCACACTTTGAGTTGTGCTGGAGTAAATTGCACTAGAGTGAATCAAAATCTCAATCTCATTTGTGTGAGTATATGCATGTTAAATCTGGAATTAGTGGAGGCTATTTGTATGAACCCCATTTTTAATAGTTGTGTTGTAAAAAGTTGCAGTTTAATCTTGAGCATTGGATTGTGGTTCTAATAACCAGGATAAAAGTGTAGAAGCAAAACAAAAGAGGTAGACACCGGTGTTGGAAAATCATCCATTGGAATGAAGTTTGGTTTGGGTGAAGGCCTGGTAGCTTTTTACAATTCATATGAAAGATCACTCAGTTTCTCCATACGTAAAAATAAATTGTGTTTGTCAGAGCATACCAATCTCCCTATTGCAAGAAAAAATGTTTGTTCTGAGGAAGATTTTAAAGATATAAATGACAGAAGAAGAGCGGGACATGAGGTGAAGCGCATATGTGACATTAGAGAGGGTTGGCATTGGCAAGCACACATTTATGCATCCGTGGATGATGACGGGACGTGGGTGGTTTGGTCTTTTCAGGAAGAGCATAACCACGTGTTTATTAGTACATCCAAAGTACAGAAGTTACAATCACATAGAGAGATTCAGTCTTGTGTGATGGGACTCATTGAGAAGTTACATGGTTGTGGACCAGGTTCTTACAAAATCTCCAATGTTTTGAGTGCATATGGTGAGGAGAATATCAAGAGTCAAGTTTGTAAAGACCAAATCAAACTCAGTCGAAAGAACAATATCGATCATGAGTGTATGGATGGTGTTAGATGTTTTAAAGATAAGATGACATAGACAACTATTTCTTTTTCGAAGTTTAAGTTGATGAAAATATGACTGTGCAAAGTGTCTTTTGGACTGATGGAAGATCGAGATCTTCTTATTTACAATGATGTGGTGATTTTTGACACTATTGATGAATCAGTGATTCATCGCTCTAAAAGTCGAAATAGAACTTTGTTCCTGAGTAATTAGCTGCATATTTTCATTTATTGTGCATTATTCTCATTCCTACATTTAGAATTAATGTTCGCATTTTAGCATACATATTTGAATTAAATAAGAAGCCAAATTCACTTGTACATATTCACATGTATATATCTAACTTCACCTATATGTATCTATTTTATACTAACTCCAAATCCGATAAAATCAACAATATACTGTATATATTGCTAACATTAATAATACTAACTTGTAAACTTTTCCAATAAAACACGAGCCCCTATTTTGAGACTAAGATACTTAAAATGTGCATATCCCTCACATATAATGTCCGATTTAGGTCTATTAAAGTAATATACATTCAAAGACCTTCAAAACAAGACAAATTTCATAAAAATAGGAGATTGTATGTGAAACTTGGGTTTTGGGCCCCTATTGTATATTGTACATATTAACCAAATTACCCTTTATTATTTATTTTATTTTATTATTTATTAAAAATCGAAAATATATATTAAGTTGTAAATATTCCTTTCACATTTTTTCTATTTTTATTTAAATTTTCTCTAATGTAAAAATGATAAAAAGCTGCAAAAGATAAAAATACGGTATTTTATACCTATAAGATATCATCCAAAAATACACTTTTTACATATGACTTCTTTAATTTTCAATCCTTCACAAAAGTTGTGAATCTCATCAAGACGAGCAACTTTTGTATTGACCACTTTTTGATTTGACCCCTTTTGTTATTTCTTTTTAATTTTTTTACATTTAATTTTTTATTTTTCTAAGTGTGACATGTGGAAGCTCCTGGAGCCGCAATGTGTTATTCTATTTTATATTATTTTTGTATTTTATTGTATTTATTTTTTATTTATTATTTATCCATTTATTATTATTTATTTAATAATTAATTATTTTTATTTTAATTTCTTTTAAATTTAATTTGTCTATTTTTCTCATTTTCTTTTCTCTTCATTATTTTTAGTAGCCTACTTATTTTATTTTATATATTTTCCATTTTACTTCTTCTCTACTCAAACTTCCCACCCAAGCCAGCAACTCCCTATTCTCCCCTCATCTTCCACCACTCCAACTTCCACCCCACTTCTTTTCCAACTTCCCCTCGTCTTCCTCCTCCTTTTATTCCCCTCATCCTCTTCATTTTTTTTCATCTGCCATTTCTTCAATTGAGAAAGAGAGACCACCAGCCCCCGTCTGTTGTCACTGATAGCTTCAGCACCCTTTGGTCGAGTAACGCTGATCTCAAAGGCAAGATCCATGAGGGCTCCTCTCCTATCATTTTTGTATCTCTTCAGGTTGCAACTCAGCTTCTCAACCTTTCACCAAGCTGATTGAGGCCACAACGGGAGATGTGCATCGCAACCCCACCTTCAAGCAAAACCAACAAAGGTAAGAATCTTCCCCTCTTTTCATCAATTTTTTAGTGATTTCTTCTCTCTTATTTAATCAATCATGCATACAAATTCACACCAAAACCAACAAAACCAAATATCTGAACCAAGAACACCACCATCATCTTCTTGTTTCCCCATTTCTCATTCTCCCCTTACCTCAACCTTTCAGCAACTTGCTCTGATTCCCCCACCGCTAATGAAGCGTCCTCCCCCTTTCTCCTCATATTAGCCGAGCTTAAGCAGCTCGAGCTCAGCTGCCAATTTGCAGGTCTTCATAAAATCCACCACCTGTGGCTCCTGCCCCAACAACTATCTCCACTGTCATGGTCCCCATGGTTGCTCCATGCCAGTCACCCTTGACGAATACCGTTGGTCGCAACACCAAATCTAAACAGTTACTGGTGGAAGCAGGCGCATTTGTTTTCAGACAAAGAGCCCATATCTACCTCCCACCGTCGCAGCAATGGGTCGTATCTCTCTGCACCGTACCTACGGTTGCAGCTCGCATGCGTCCCCACATGCTGGCTTGCCTTTCACCACGTTCGTGCTCTGCTGCCCACTCTCTAGCCAGTCACCGTCGTCCACGTCCACTACCACGCCACGCAACCGTACGACCTCCACTCCACAGAATCTCCCCTCCTTCATCGTAGGCCCCTGAAACCAGCAACAACGATCCCATTGCACCAACATATGTGCCATAACGCTCCTCCTCTATGCACACAGCGCGCGGTTGCTAGACGTCAACCTCTCTCCTTCCACCTCCTGTCATCGTGCGTGTGGCTACCCCTAGGCCGCTCGCTGCCAGCCTCTGGCTACACGACCGCCTTCGTCGCCCCGTGTCCACGTACTCCCTAGTCGCTTCCCCTCCATATCGTACCCTAATGGGTTCCATTTCTTGAACCCACATTTATCAAAGGTCATTTATTATTTTTATTATTTTAAAATTTGCATATTGAGTCCCTTCATGTTTTAAAATTAAAAAAGTGCTCCTAGGCACATTTTATTTCGTTGAATATTTATTTTTGTATTGCACAGACTCCCCTGACTTTGACCAATACTTTGGACATACATTTTGCATCATTTTCTTAATCAAAAATAGCATGTTGAAGATCATTTAATTCTTTATCACTTTTTATTTATTTGGATTTTTATGAGCATTAGGTAATTAATTAAAGTTATTTTTGTGAAAAATTATATATTTTACCCAATTCATGGTCTTAAATTCATATTTAATTAACATTTGCTTCAAAAATAGTGAAATATTAGAGATGATGCGAATGAATGTGTTTTAACTACCGTAAAAAAATCATAAAAATGGACGTGTCTTTTGCCTAAAATAAATTCTTGAGTGATTTTAGTAAATGATTTTTAATGAAATCTGCGAATATTATTTTTGTGAAATTTCAACTCTCATGGATTGCTTGCTAAAATATTTTTTGAGATAATTTTACTTCTGGATAAATTGATTTGTGGATTAGTTAGGAATTAAATACTCATAATCACTTTGTTTCCATTTAAAAATTCATAAAAAATCATATATTGTCAGAAAATTCCAAAAAAATATTGTATCTTGATTTCATGATATTCCACTTCAAGTAAAAATTTCATTAATTTTGTATTTTGTTTGCATGAAAATTGTATAAAAACCCTTAAAAGTTTGCATTTTAAATTGTTGCATTTTAGTCCCAAAAATTCCAAAAAATACGTTTTGCATTCATCATTGGATTAGGTTTCCAGAAAAAATAAGTTGGCTAATTTGGATTAATTTCACACTAAAGTTAATTTGGATAAGTTTCTTATTTTCTTAGTAACCTAGTTCATCTGAATTTTAGCTTTTGCATTCTTTTGCATAAAAAGTTACAAAAAATGCCTCTTTGAAAACCTAACCTCTATATCGACTAAAAACCAACCTAAGGAGACAGTGGCCTCCCTGAGTTCGATGTTGGGCTTGCCCAATTAAAAAAATTGACCACACACTTTAATTAGAAAAATAATTAAATTCCTGGTTTTTTATTAATCTTACTTTGCCTGACTGCAACGAACATTTAGGAATTAATTCCGCACGATTAACTAAGGGCATTCGATGGTTCATCAACTCTGTATAGAACCAACAAATTTCTAGTGCCATTTGCACCGTTTCCGTTATTAATCATTATATGCAAGCAACATTGGTTCGATGTGCTTTGCTTGTAGATAAGAATATGGAAACCTTTATTTGGTTTTTATGTACATGGTTGCAGTGTATGCAAGGGAAGTTTCCTATTTCTATAATCACTGGCCAAGATCCAACTATGCGTGAAGATATTACTTTGGTATTCCTCACAATGACACACATATTTTGCATCTGGCATATAAGAAAGAATGCACTAATTCATTTTAATCAATTGCGATGTAATACAGAATTTGAGCATGGATATGAGAAATGGATTTACGGAAGCCAAATTATTGAAGAGTTTGAGAATCGATGGGAAGACATTCGAAAAAAGCACAATATTGTAGAAAAGAGCTAGCTTCACAAAATGTATGAATTGTGACGAATGTGGATACTTGTATCTCTCAAACATATTTTTATCACAGGTGATGAATTTCCATTTCATCACCTTTATTCTATCATTTTGACTTTAAAAATCCTTGTAAATGCATGTAAATAGCCTTATTTTGCATAAACTAACATTCATGCTTTTTGTATAAACAATGTATAAAATACTATTTTAAATGCCAAAATTATAGAATAAAGAAAAGAAAAGAAAAGAAAAAGAATAAAATACCAAAGGTTTTTTATGACCCTAAACCCCGAGACCTAGGCATCTTGATGACTAGATCGATAAGGAATAAAGTAGGGGGAGATAAGGGCCAATAATTCATTAAAAATATCATGTATTAATTCATTATTTATTCATTTTTGAGATCTATTTTATTTTCTACGTTTTATACCTAAAACAAATAAACTTTGTACATAAAAGTTGTAGATAACAAAAAAGATAGAAAACTACAAAATTGATTTCATACAAAGTAATACACAGTGTAAAAGTTATACTCTAAATAAAGATTCCAAAGTTTGAACTTCCTAGATCCATGTCTCTCAACCAAAAGATCAAAATATATCAAAACATCTTTAACTGTATAATTTTTAATAAGCTATTTAATGAAGGTTGTTTTATATTTTTTGAAGTTAAGTATGAAAGTTAGGTTTTGGAACCCTATTGTATAGTATACCTTAATAAAATATTCATTTTATTTATTCTTTATTATTTTTATATTTTTATATTTTTATAACTTTGTAAATATTACATATAGTATATGTACATATTAAAACTAAAATAAAACCATAAATAAAACATTAAAATAAAATAAGTAACTAAAATACATAGATGAAATACATATACCAATACCTATATAATAAGTATACTATTTATTTACGTGTAAATATTACTTTAGAAATTTATCTGTGTTTATTTATTTTGCAACTCCAGAAATTGAAAACCCTAAAAATAGAAAAATAAAATATATAATAACAAGAAACCATAAAATCATTTATAAAAATAAAAAATCTTAAAAACACCAAAAGAGTTTTTTGTTTTATAATTTTATTTATATTATTATCTATATATCAAAAATTATTTGGAAAATTTAGTACTTAATTTTCTATTTTTAATTTCCACTTCGATTTCGACCATTTAATGAATCCCGAATTTAGGGTATTTTTACTTTAAAAATATATAAAAAGTAGCAAAATTCTCTGAAATTTTGAGTCTTTTTATTAGTATTTATATCTATATTACCTTACTTTATAGAAAAATATCATAAAAATAATGGAAAAGTAGTTGGAAAATACTCAAAACACAAAAACATTTTATTTCTTGAATTTTGAGTCTTTTTATCACAAAAATATTTTATATCCATATCACAAAAATAGTAGAAAAAAACTCAAAAATATTTCTTAAACTTTGAGTCTTTTTATCACAAAAATATTTTATATCTATATCACAAAAATAGTGGAAAATACTCAAAACACAAAAATATTTTATTTCTTGAATTTTGAGTCTTTTTATTAGTATTTATATCTATATACCTTACTTTGTATATATAATCTTATATAACATATATTACTTATTTAAAAAAGAAATATAATAAAAAAATAAAATTATAAATTAAAAACAAAATATAAAACATAAAACAAAAAAATAAATAAACACAAAATTAAAAGCCCACAAAAACAAATAGATCAAGTATCACAATCTCATTTTTGCACTTTATTTGCATAATCTATCTAATTTGCTCCATGTATTCGACCTCTACACATACTTGCACCTATACACATCATTGTTGTAGAGTTATAATAAATTTTAGCTCCACACTTTATTTTCATTATTTGATTATTATTGTGTGTTAATTGTTGATTGATTAGGGTTTATTGAGTGGTCAACACATCGACTGTAATTTCTCCTTGTGAAATCGTATGACTATCGAAAATCCATATTCAATAGCACGCATGTCATCAACACAACGTTTGAAAAGTACAACATCATTCTTTGATGGATTTGTCCACTCCAAAATGCCTTTATCAGAATTCATAGTATAGTATGAAAGGGACCTATTGGCACGTCAGGAGGCTGAAGAAACTATAGATTTTAAAGAATTGAATACGAAGGCATTTTTGTGGTCAGAGCGTCTAATGGAATCACAAGTTTCCACATTTTATACTACTGAGAACTTCATGAAATTTCAAGATGAATTTAAGAAGAGTAATAATTGTGCATGTCTCTAAGTCGTGAATGTTGTTACATATGAAGTTTCTTTACATGCGAATCAAAATTGGATGTTTTTGGTAGATTTTTTCATGAAAGAAGGAGATCCATGTGTTCATGTAAGAAGTTCTTCCGAAGGTATTATCTGTCGTCACGTTCTTTATATTTTAAAGAAGAAGGGGCTACATGAAATACTCAAGGAGTATCTACTTCCACGATGGTCAATGACTATTAGATTTGTGGGAGCGAAAAGGCATAATGTTTGTAGAGCCCAAGATAAGTCGTGTCTCAACAAGTTATGGGACCTTCGATCTCTGCGTTCCGAGATGTACGATTGTGAAACTATAGACGGGATTTTCTTAGAACTTGCTTTGAAAATCTCTAAGGAAGGTTTAAAAAAATGAAGGAAATGCAAGAAACCAAAGTGCTCATCCAACTGACTAGTGTCAAAGTAGATTCTGCCATTTCATCTAGAAAGTAGCAATTTCAACATTCTGAGGCCATTAAATTTTGATAGCATTGATGTATAGCATAATAGTGTCGGATTTAGTTGAATTTTGAATGAGAATATGATGATACTATATTAAAATACCATAAAAAATAAGTGTGGATGCAACTAACTTAGCTATCCCACATGTGTGTATTAAATAGAAGTTCGAAAGTGTCGTATATTTAAAGCAAGAAAAGGAACTTGCTATGCATTTATACCTGATTTAATAGTCCGTCCCTACTATCTCATTATTTCCTATATCTTTGTATCTTTTACTATTTCCTTATTTTTCTCTAGAATCGGAGAGTGATGGTTAAGATATTCTTTGTCCATTTCGACATTCATATCAAGGGATGAGATAACAAGGAGACATGGTTGCCTTGGCATGATGGACATATAAGCAACCACAAAAGAATTGGATAGTGTACAATGTAACAAGATGTATATACACGGTTAAATCTTATTATATATGAGGAGTGTGTATAAAGTTAGGATTTGATATATGGGTTAAATGGAACGCCTCATTTTTTTCCATTTTTATTTTTTTGAAAATTGTTCCTGTGGATTTTTCATTACTACATCCATATATTATGTCATTCAAGTTTCGTGTGAAACAGAGATTCCTACGGTCTCCATCCAGACATGGTCGATTTCAGCAATTCTATGAGCGTTGAAAATTATTGTCTGGATGAATGCCTTGGGAGTATATGTTTCACACGAAACTTGAATGACATAATATAAGGATATAGTGATGAAATTTCATAGAAATATTTAGCAAAAAAATAAAAAATGAGAAAAATGGGACGAAAGGAGCCAAATTAAACCGTCCCAAAGGACAACCCCATTTAATCCTTTGGGAGTAGCCAAGTTAGCTCCACTTGATATATTATTGACATTTTCAATGTGAGGAGACTGTCGGATTTCCCTGATGAAAAATTAATGTGTATTGACATTTTCAAGAGAGTACGTATTAAAAGTATTTCTTAGTCGATTTATTGTGGCGAGAGTTTGGGGGCTTTTCCACACGGTGTGTCCCTTTCCTCGCATAGGGGAGACTTTGAACGAGCTTTTCCCATCATTATCGCTGGCGATGGGGTCGTACATAGGATGTAAACAATTACATCCATATATGATCTGTTACCATATCCATTTTATACAGATTTTGATATTCGTATATATATATTAAAATAGATACGGATATGGATATATTAAAATGGATACGGATATAGATATCGTTTTGATATTCGCAAGCATCTATATCCATATTTCAGTTTTTGTATATAAATATAGTCATAGATTTATTTTAACCCTATATAACATAATTCTATAAATTCTTTTACCATATTTTTATAATTTTTATGATACAAACTCATTTAGTGAATTTATATCATGTGTATTCAATCCCATTCGTATATATTTAAATCGATTCTATAGAATACTTCTAACATTACTCGTATGCGATCAGTATCCATTTTACATCTGTATCCGTTTTTTAAGGATATGGTAAGATAGTTTTAATATCTTCAATATCTGCATTCACATCCATGTTCGTATTCAAAAACAAATAAGGACACGACAATACATATATCTGTATCTGAATCCATCCGTTTTCATCCCTAGTCGTATGACCAAGTGCAAGCCGTTTTCCGTGTGTATGTGTGTATCACTGTGATATTTTATGGTCATGTCCCCAACAAAAACAAATATTTAGATAATGCGTATCTATATTCACTTCATCTATATTGAATACTGATCCCGGTTTTAATTTAGGGAATTATATCCTAACATAATCGGATACGAATTCATATCAAATATTCATCGAATAGAAATAAGAATGAATAAAGAGCGAACATGAATGCTGATTGACTTAAGATAGGATACATATGCGATCAAGTAAAAAAAAGATCAAATACAAATTTTGACTCGAATAAGTACCAAGAATGAAGTGATTTTAAAAAAGTTACCATTACAATACATATACACACCATAATAAAAATGAAGGTTTAAATTCATCTTTGAAAGAAAATTGAACTTTTATTGATTGGCTAGATATTTTTACGGGGTCGAGGGAATATAAAGAAAACTTGATTACACATGATGATTTTAATTAAAGATGTTCAACAAGAGCGGATCTAGCTTCAGGGCTTGCTATTCGAGTTAGCAATTCTTTGCGTCAATTAGGACTCTTCCATGTGGGGGGAAAACCAAAATATTACAAGTTTCAATCAAGAAACTTGATCACATGAGAAAGAAGAGAAATCATAACATTGTGAGTCATTTAGGCCATTCAGACATCCATATGGAGGTTGATCTGGAAGGAGTGATGTGCGTGGATTTTCCAGGTACTTCGCTCCCCCCAGCCAAAATCGCCAAAGAAGCCTCCCTCCTCATAAACCACTCCTATTTTGATTTACCTGCCTCACTTCATCTGTTATTAGCTTCTACTATTTATTATTGATTTCATTTAATAACTAATGCTATGCAATCAATACCTCAAGTATCTTGAACCCTTGCCCGCGTACTAGAAAGCAACTTGCAAACAAGAAGCAGTAGCAACCTCGCCCCCTCCAGCCCACACAATCTATCTCTAATGAACAAACCAGTCACTTTTTGCATCACTCTAGTCTCTTTTCCTTTCTCCAAGTATTATGTCTCAGCATATACGAGTTGCCTTCCATTTTTTGCTCACTCTATGGTATTCATTGGTCGTGCAAAATGCCAAGACTATGGGACGTTTTGTTTAGTTTGCTTATGCCTTTCTGCTTCTAGGTTATCCTCCCCCAGCCCACTATATATGTGCTCGGGAAGAACTATGGCCTGTGATGGTGACATCTTTTTGATGAAATGAACCCCGATCATTTGTCTAAAAGAAATTTAGTGAAGTAAGATTTTATATGTTAAACATTTGAGGCATAAAATGGAGCACATCATTTATAGTCTTTTGAAGAATTAACTGGAAAAAATTAAAATTTGGGGAGTCTTGCAAACAAAGGGAATATATAGCGAATATCTCCAGAAGAAATATCTTCAAAAAAGCATGAAAAGGTCGATTTCAGAACAATCTCAGAACACCTCGAGGGGAAATTTCAGATTATTAGTTGAAAACATAACCAAGTTCTTACAGAGACATATTTAAGCATACATCAAAATATATAAAACATGAACATGTCCAGTACTTCATCTAAAACTATTTTTTTCCCTAAAACCATCTTGCAAAGTTATAAAGATATGAAAATCTAAACAGGATAGACAATGCTTATCATCCCATGTAACAATGATGCCATCCACATAAAACCAAGATAGCAACAATACCTCTTTGGGATCTATGAACAAAAAGAAAGTGATCTGCAGTGGATCTAACAAATCCCTGTTGTTCAATCAACTCGGAGAGCTTCTGTAACCAAGCCCTCGGACTTTGCTTAAGGCCATAAATAGCCTTGTGAAGTTTACACACCATACGAGACTCTCCTTCAGCAGCGAACCCTAGAGGTTGCTGCATATAGACTTCCTCCTGCAAGTAACCATACAAGAACACATTCTTGACATATAACTGAAACAGAGGCCAGTCACGTTCCACAACGACAAAAATAAGAATCTTCAATGTAGAGTACCGAGTGACCGGAGGAAACGTATCTTGATAATCCATCCCATATGTCTGGCTGAACTCAAGAGAAACAAGTCTGACCTTGTATCTGTCTACAATATCATCTGCATGGTATTTCACCGTAAACATCCACTTGCTCCCAACAACAAATACACCAAGTGGAGCAAGTACAATACTCCACGTGCCATGAGACTGTAACGCATCCATTTCTTCCTCCATATCCAGACACCACTGACTAATCTGTAATACCTCCTAATATGATCGTGGTATCTCCACAGCAGGAAGTCCCACAACAAATATCTGAAGCTCCTCTGAGAGACGTGCAAGAGTATGAAGCAAGGGTATATAGTACATATACGACTCTATTTTCATAAGGCAATAGGCACATCAAGATCCTCAACCTCCTTAGTAACAAAGACTGAAACCTCTAACCACCTGCTCATCCTGTTGTAAATGCAAATCACCAATACCATCAGTAGAGATCAAGTGCTTAGAACATACCCGGGACGTGCTGGATGATGGAGGACGCGCATGAGCACAAGGCCAACGCTTGTAAACCTATGGCAAAAAGATGTGTGATGTTGGTGGAAGTGGTGGTAAAGGTAGAGGAGGTGGTGAGTATGTGGAGCCAAGGGTAGAGAAAACCGGAGATAGCAGCATGTATACCTCTTCTCCAGACTCCGACAAAATCAACTTATTGCATGTAGGAGATAAAAACATAATGGATTCAAAGAAAGTGATATTCACACTAACATAATACTTCCTACGAGCATGATCAAAACAACGATATCCCTTTTGACTCGTGGAATACCACACAAAGAGTACTTGACAGCTCTTTGAGAGAGCTTGTCATGACCATGAGATATTTGATGAACAATGACAACATACACAAGCACACGTGGAGTGAGGGAGAAAAGATTCTTCTCGGAAAACACAATAAAGAATGATATCTTTCCCCCAACACAGACGAGGGTATGCGATTCTTCAGATAGCAAGAAGTTAGAAGCACATCCCACCAATAAGAATGAGGAGCATGACTCTGGATTAAGAGGGTTCTGGTAACATTCAAAAGGTAACGATGTTTGCATTTAGCCACCTCATTTTGTTGGGATGTACAAATACAAGAAGTCTGATGAATAATGCCAAGGGTTCTGAGAAACTGTGAAAATTGGAGACTACAGAATTCTAATGCATTGTTAGAATGAATATACTTGACATTCATAGAAAAAATATTTTTTATTTCATTAATGAAATACTGAATAACATGACAAGCATCAGACTTATTTTTAAGAAGTAAAACCCAAGATAATCTAGAAAAATCGTCCATTGCAATAAGATAAAATTTGTCCCTGATGGTCTGGGACACGACTTGGATCCCAAATATCAAGATGAGTCAACTCAAAAATATTATGATTACTATGACCCTGATGACTCTAGAAGGTAGACCGGTGGTGCTTCCCAAGCTGGCAAGCCTCGCACTGGAAGGTAGAGTGAGGAGAAATCTGAGGGAGAACGTGACACAACTTCTGCAGAGGAGGATGATCAAATTGGAGGTGCCACACATATGGAGATTGTTCCATTGTGAAGATATGAAATACTAGCGTATGAGGATTGAACCAATCTATAAAGACGTCCTTGCTTACAACCAGATCCAATCACCCTACCCATAAGAATGTCCTGAAACACGAGAGACGATGTATCAAATATGACACGATAATGTAAATCTTTGGTGATTTGACTAATAGACAGTAAATTCATAGAAAATCAGGAGCATAAAGAACATTTTATAGGCACATTGCTAAAGTCAATTGCACCTCCTCCTTACTAGTAATGGGAGAGTGGGTTCCATCTGTTGTAACTACCAATATACCTAGCTGAGTCGATCTGTATGTACTAAACTGTCCTCTGTCATCACAGAGATGGTGTGAATCTCTGATTTCATAATCCATTCTGATAAATCTGCCATGTAACAACTTGTAAAAGCATATGCAGTACCTGATGTAGATGCAGATGTTGAGGAAGATACCTCAGCCTGAAGGAGGAGTAGATGACCCAAGAGCAAGCATAATCTCCCTCTCAATTGTGCCACAAGCTCATCAAAACTCTGATCAGATATAGGAAGTGGAATACTAACATGTTGAGTCCATTCTGCAACTCGAGTTGAAGCAGGAAAGCAATGCTTAGAGTAGTATGTATCCTCAGAATGGTATGGTCTGTGGTAGTAGGTGCACGGCTGACGGGGTCAACTACCCCTTCCCCTGCCACGATTACCACGTCCACGGTACTGTGTACAACTCCCTCTACCATGAGATGCAACGATATCCGAGGAGGTCTGAGACTGCATAGTAACGCCACCCGATGCTATAGAAAGCCTGCTCAATTTGCGGTATGCCTTCTCTATTGGAGGTATGTTGTCATCAGTAAGAATCTGCGATCACACATCATCATATTCAGGATCAGGAGTTGCTACAAACACTCCGATTAAGCCTTGAGTTGTTCTAGTGAAGCAGTCAAGGGAATGAAACCATGGAGCTTCTCAAACATACCCCTGAAGAAGCGTAAAGTGTATGGAGAGGACATCTGTTATGCTTATATGTAAAGATATTATGTTGAAGTTGCAGTATCGTCGACTCATTCTTAACATATGAGTATGTAGCGGCGAGGATGTCCCACATTGCATTTTTTGTGGATCGACTTAGAATATCATTGGCTATTTCCACTGACACTGTCCCGGAAAGCCATAACACATGCATATACATTACATGCCTCCCACAAGGTGTTAACCCCAAACATGTTACTTGGCTCATCCTACGTGAGGATGTGCTTCTTTCCGTTGCACTGCATTAGGATCATGAATTGCATAGCCCATAATTCATAATTTATTCCATCCATCTTAACAATGGGTGCTGGATTTTTGAAGGCACCCAAGGATGAGACATCGACTTCGGAGTTGATTATGTTATTTGACATGATGACAACAGTAACTAGAACCAAGTCCATAGACAAGAATGACTACATCTACATAGGCATACAGGAAGATGGTTGTTGGTGTAGACTCATACCAAAACCTCTTCCATCCATTGGAGGCATCTCTGAGTAACTAGGGTGATTTTAGATAATCAAATCACAGCCTAGAAACCCAAAAGTCATACTCAACATGAACCAAATTGTCCTATTTGGAGTAATATTCAAACCTCGACGACCGTTGAACAAGGACCCTTAGGACACCACCAGAACTGGAATCATCCGAGATAGAGAGCGGGGGACCCTCGGACAGAGTGGCGACAATGGCGGTGCCAGCCTACCGCGTACGAGAGAGATCTAGAGAGAGAGGGAGGGAGGGAGGGAGGGAGAGGGAGATAAGGTGGAAATACGTTAGGGTTTTGGTGGGGTGGAGTAGCTAGGGCACATGCTCTGACCTGACCATCACTCTAATACCATGTTAAATAGAAAAATAGAATCGTTGCATTCATCTTAACCATAGGCCTCCCTCATATAGTAGAAAAGCCCTATGAGGAAAGTACATTAAGTAGATAGAAGGAATATGAAACACGAAATAAAAATCGATAAATGCAAATCTCAACATATGAATTCATACATATCATGTTTAAATTAATGATTAATCATGTCGAAATATATTCTCATGATTAATCTAAGGTATAGAGCTAGGATACATGCTTATTTTCTTAGTTTAATCCAATTAAAACAATGATACTTAAGTGGTCACAGTCAGATTTGATCCTTTTATGCACTTGATGTTGCCATATAGTATCACACCCCCACTTAGTACATTTTAATGTTCCAATTTTAATTGTTAAAGTACGCTAAGATTCTCCATGCTACCTGTCCTTGAAACAGATCCAGCTAGATCGGATAGATAATGCCAACAGGGAGCACTTCCACTGCAAGTGCCGTGCAGAGTGCTAATTAACTAACCCATTAGCATATCCATGATCGAGACGCCATCATCGATTCAATTTGAGACAATGCAATTGGTTCATATTGTATTAAGGAGATTTTATCGATTTTTCGACCATATATGATACTATATAGTAACTCTCAGAAATTTGAGGAATTTAAAACTCTTCAATTTCTCAAAATGTCCAGTGTAACAATCTAGACACTTCTCAATTTCAAAAGATCTAGTGCAACAATCTAGACAATTCTTTGAATCAAAATAATTTTAATTTTAAAAAATATCTAGTGCAACAATCTAGACATATCGTGAAATGAATTACATCAATTTCACAATTTTTAATTCCATTGTAAACATTCAATTTCACAACTAATCAGGGAAAATATGAAATAAAAAAGACATTCTAATTTATTACATATTTTCAAAATAAACAAGCAATGATTTGGGATTCAAATTTGCAAGCTACGGCCATCGTACTTTAAAATTTGAATATGTTATACAGCTTGGACTTAAAATTAATTACGTCCCAAATATCAGATTAAACTCTTGATGTAAATATATCAAATATAATTCCATCAATTTTGAGTTTCAAAATATGAGAAACAAGTCAATAAGATAATCGAGTCCTCTTCCAACTCTGCCTACGTATAAATGCAATTTCTTGACGTCACACGGTCGGAATCACACGAAACGGTTTTTACACTTATTAGGGACTTGATTCAGTATTTATTAATCAATATTTTATCATTTTATATAACTCAAAACAATATCTAAATGTTCATAATTTTAATGCTACAATGTTTGAACGAAATCGAAGTTTGTGATCATTTTAACATCAGATGCATCTCCTGGATGTCACCAACTTTTGGTGCATTCTTTTGAGTATGAGTACAGACCTTCTAGACCTCACTTATATCTCAAAATAATGCTCAAAAAGGGGATAACAGTAGCGACTTCGAAAGTCATCGAATCATTCGACTCGTTAGAACCATTCAAGACTATGTACCTGATAATTGGGATTCTCTAGACAATTGTTCATCAAACTTGGATGCAATTCAAATCCTCTAACCATGGATCTGATGCCAATTGAAGGAAGTAATTAAATATTCAAGAACTTGGCATCATGAAAACATGGAAAAATAGCAAACTATTTGCTAGAAAATAATGTATGTTCATCATAAGAACAAGAAATTTCAGTACAATGAATTTGTTCATTTCAAAATCATTAATTCTAAGGAAATAACTTTCATAATGATTTCTAATATCCATAATGAATACAACGAATAGATCAGGGTTACCGCTTGAAGCGTTTGTTTCTAGTAAAAGAAACCTCCCTAATCAAGTCCAATCCATAGTGTCCCTCTCATGCTCGCGGAGATGAATCGCATTGCTTTCCACGATCTTGGATGTCATCTTCATGAATAGGGCATCAACGAGAGGGGGGATGCATATAAAGAGTCTTCTACTATCTAAACTTCTCTCGTAATGATTAAGGTAACTTAGATTATAAGGAAGAACATGCATAATATGAAAGAGAGGCATTGCCTTCTCTTTTATAGTCATGGGTATGTCTATGACGAGTCTTTTCCTCATAGTAGACTTCCTCCATTGTTTTCTTTGGTTCATGGATCAATGGTTATGATTTAGTCCTTATTCAACAAGAAATAGTACTAGACTTATCTTCTTTTAATCTCCAATAATTTAATTAATAAATTAAGCAATAAAATTGAAAGCTTGATCCAATTATGGCTCTCATGGAGGGTGCCATATGTCATCATGATACACACTTCCACTTTCCAGATATAGATTGGAATTGTTGCTTTATTTATTATGATAATCTAATTATCATAATTGATGATTTTATGAGAATAATCCTCATAGTTTATGAACCATATTCATAAATTCAAATAAAAATATAAATCCAATTTAAATGAATTGTTCTAATGTGAATCTATCGACACATATGCCTTGAAATAATTATGCGAATGATATTTTCATAAATTTCAATATATGAATCATATTCATATAAACATTAATTAATATAAATTATCATTTACGGTAATGAATGAATTATATTTATGAATCATATTTAAAAAATACCCTAATGAATAAAATGTACCAATAACAATTATTATTGTAATATTGTTATCAATGAGTATGAGTCCTAATTCAACTAGGACTTATGAGATACAAATGCAGATACTTGGAGATAATGTCGGGGAGATCATAGTATCCACATATAATGACTTGAAATCTTGATATCAATCTAGTTTCAGAATTTGTACCATTTTAGCTTGAAATTGGTACACTCTAATCAATTAAGCTCAAGGGGAACACTTTGCACTCTAAGTGAGCTCAACGAAACGCAAGCCTCTCTATGTGAGCTCGAGAGAGTATCAATGACTTGAATCTAGCTTTTTTGGCCATTTCTAATAATAGTCCAAACCAATTAGAGCTTAGAAATGAGTTTAAGGAGCTTATATATTTCCATTTCTATGACCATTTCTGTTTCCAACATTTGGACATCAAAATTGGAAATGGAAGTTGTATTCAAATAAATTATCATTTAATCCAATTAAATCTTAAATAATCTAGCTAAATGTAGCACTAGAATCCATATTGTTTCATCACTCCCTTGGAATGGAAGTGTCATGGTAGGTGTTCTATTATGATCAATTTAACCCTGAGTATTTCCAATACTCATTCATCCTTCACATTGGAAGACTTTGATAAATCATTAGTTCAAACCGTGGTTTGATTGTATTCTTCAGAATAAATCAATAAATTTTTCATTTGATGTTTAGGTGACAACAATAATATATACTTTCCAAAAGTATATATTAATATTTAGAATTAAAGTACATATTAATATTTAGAATTCTTGCCTTATTTTATAGAACAAAACAACCATGCATGGAATTCCTTATGATCCTAAATCATCTCATGAGTGAGCTCTTTCTCCCGGTTCATCGACTATGAACCTGTATGATTCATTTGAGAGATTATACATCTCATATGTCTTCATAAGCACATCAACGTGCTGATATATGAACATTGTCGAGGTCACCAACCTATTGGTCTTTCCAATGTGTATACTCGGGCATATAGATCCATATCTGTTTCAGGTCAAAAGATGTGTGCTTGATCGTGACAGTTACGATTAGTGTCTTAGTTTATCTCAACATCATCAAGTCAACTCTTTGATTTGATTATTACAACATTTCCGAAACTCCATTCCTATGCAGAGGACTTGCATCAAGAAGTCGGTTGGAAATCAGTCTTTAGAGAAAGATTGACATATCTTACTGAGACTGGAGATCTTTATTAAATATCACATGTTTGAAGTCAATTGTGTTCTCTCAATTGCATGGTATTCATTATGGCCATGATACATAATCATAATTGTACAAAGGGACATTAATAGTAAAGTGCATTCATATTTATTCATTTCATTTCAGATGGACACGATAAAACAATAACTTTTATTGCATTACTGGGTCGCCAAGGGCTTGCAAACCCAACAAGTACATTGTTCATCCGCGCGTCGGCAAGTATTGTGTCCATCGGATCGATCTTCAGACAGGAAGTTTCTTGTTTTAGATACTAGAGGATCGCAATCACGCTTCAAGAGATATTTTTATACTTGTGTGATATTGATAGAACAGATTGGAAATGGTTCCTAATTCATGTGGTTTTATTCAATATTTTTTAATTCGTTGCTATCATGACTTGTACACAAGTCTGTTTTTGAACGGATATGATCAGATCCACACGCTTCCATGATGCACAAGGCCTTATCTGTATCCCTTCATGGACAACACCCCCAACCTGAAGTTCTAGGGTTCTAGGTCAGAATGTCAGTCTAGGACCACTGCTCTAATACCATGTGGAGAGAGAGAGAGATGAGAGAATGCAATGAGATGTTTTATTCAAGAGGTCTACGGGTTCTTATATCGATCGAAACCCTAGATTACTCATAAAGGGAAAATTATATAAAAGGACCTGAAGGGGTTACAAATAAATAGAATCAAATAAAGCCATCCCTAACACCCCACTACCTTTACGAAAATAAAAAATGTAGATGACCAGCTGATATAGCAGCAACATAGGATTCTACTTTGAACTTCCACAATTTCCGTATGTAGGAGATATAATGCTTCTTTTTAATAGTTTAGCTTCATGCTTTTGCATCGTATTTTTATTTTAGAGTATATTTTGAGATACTTTTCAGAGAACTACTAATATATACTTGTTATGGCATTCTTCACAACTTGTCTATTATGTTTCATGACATATCGACATGCGAGGTGATTGGATATGGCCTTGAGCAGGGCAGGGAAGACATTATTGTATCTTGTAATCACTTCACATAGGTACCTCTTTATATTACTTCTAGTTATTTCTTTTGAGCTCATCTTTGGCATTTGGAGTTTATCCATCTCCTACTTCAAAACTTCATCAGGGTCTCCCTCAAATTTCGTATCAATCCACCTTACAATATGTCACGTAAGTAAGGAAACCGATGTGCTTGTCTTTTTCTTGACAATCTACAAAGGATTACATCGTCTATTTCTAAGATACTACAGCCAGCCATGCTCTTGATCTTCGGGGATACATGTATTATTTGGTAGCTAATGACTACAAAAGAGCCGGTTTGGTGCTTCTTTTAAAAAATAAGTATGAGGTTAGGCATGTAATCAATGCTTCTCAAATAAAATCTTAATTTTCCATTGTCGTCAAAATTGTGAGATCTGATAGTGTTCTTGAGTTCCGTACTGCGTCTTATCCTATGTTTCTCAAGGATCATGCCTCTTTTGCCTATGCTTTTCAATAAAATGATGTCACATAAAGAAGACTCCACCATATACTTGATATTGCTAAAACAATATTGATTCATGAAAGATCCACATTCATATTGGGGGATTATGTTCTTATTTTATTTATCTGATCAATCACATGCCTTTCTCTGCTCTTAATGAGCAGGTTCCTTTATCTCTTTTGTTTGCCTAGCGGGATGACTTTTCTATCGCCTTGCGAGTGTTTAGTTGTGCAGTCTGTGTCCACATTTTGACTCCAGGTCATGACAAATTGCCCCAACACAAGTTAATGTTATGGGATATTCAAGGACTCATAATGGCTATTATTGATATGAACCTTCTGCTGAAAGGTATTATGTCAATTCAGACGTAGTATTTTTTTGAGTTTGTCATGTATTTCTCCTCTACAGGTACAAGGTTGGGTATCTCAGAACTTAATTCTAGGTATATCTACCTCCTACTCCTAATATCTGAGATAAATTCTATGATATTGTTTAAGGCGATCACAATGACCTCTACTCCCAAGCCCCTGCCATCACCCCCATCACATATGAGGTAATACCTGATCACCATATTCTTGGCACTGTGTTTCTAAAGTCCAGAAATGTGGTAGCCATATTTGTTTGGCAGTTCATCACCTAACTATGTGGCATGCATGGTAATATGGAAGGTTGTCTGGTTTGTATTTCTTATTTAAGATAAGTGGATAATTCATTATTGTTGTTCTATATTAATTGCAATAAAAATTTCAAATATCCAATAATAAAGATTAAAAAACATATAAACTTAACTTACTTTTTTAATAAAATAACATATAAACATGGATTGTATGTATGTAATTATCTCTTTAATACAAAGTCACAACAACTATTGCTAAAAACATAGGTTCTTAAATAATCTATTACTCTATTTAAAGCTGTGTTTTCTTCCCAGCATTTGACATGTGGCTTCTTTCCCTTTGCCTTTCTCCCTGCCTCTCCTTTATTTCCCTTCGTTTCCCTTCTCCCCTATCTATCTCTCTCCACGCACTCACATGCACGTTCTCTCTCCACTCGCACTTTTCTCTCTCCACTCAATCCATCGACCCTCCCACTCTCTACACGATCTCTCCCCCCCCCCCTCTCTCCCTTGAATCTCTCTCCACCATGATTTCTCTCTCCCCCACTTTCCTCTCTCAATGCACTGTGTATATTAATATAAATTTTAGAAAAATAATTTTCCTAAGAAATCATTAAAAATTATATATTTAGCAAGTAATTTGTTTGGTTTTACAGTTGAATAACGTCATATTTTTTATTGAAGAAAGAAAAAAACTAACTTCAAAATTCAAAGATTATATATCACAAATAGATATAAAAATAAAGTGTCGTTCAATAACCATCGTGTTTAAAGTCAAATATTAGAAAATCACATTAAGTAAAATTGATATGGTAAGTATATTAACATCCCCTCCTCTTTTTATTTATTGTAACCTTTTTTCTTTACACTTCTCGCTATCAATCATTATCACCATATTTAGTATATATTATCACCATATTTAGTATGTATTATCATCTAAAATTATTTTACACAATTTTTTCCATACTATAAATTTTTTATTGTATTCAAGTAATTTCAATAAATTTTCAAGGTCTTTTTTTACATGGTCGTTGTTTATTAACGTAATCAACTCCAATGTCAAAATTTATAGGTAACAAAACAGATTTCCTAAATTAAAAAGCTATAATTAATAGTTGATGTACATATACTCTTAATATTATTACCATAATAAAGCTTATTTTTCTTCCATTAATATTGTCACCATAACAAAACCCATTTTTCTCCCATTGCTACTGTTGTGGTATAGTAAATTTATTACCAACAACTGCTATGAGAAAATCAACCCTACCTAAAAATATAGGTACAATTTTTCAAATTATATCTATTTCCCTTTTGATTTTTATCTGAATTTTTTAAATTATATGTTGTTGATGTCATTATTTCCAATATTTAGTATTTTTTAATAATAAAAAATATTATACAAACGTAATCACAAACATCTTAAGTACATAAAGAATATAGATAAACATCATAAAATCACAAAAAAACATAATTTATTAAAATAAGTTTCAAATCTTAAACATGTCCCTATTTATAAAGTGTATGTATTCATATAAATATTTTACAAAGGATTTAAGTATAGATATTTTGAAGAATTGTAATATTGAAATTATACTATTGAGAAATTGGCCTAATTTTGAATATTATATTTATTTACTTTACTCTTATTTTATTTTAATCATTTTTCTTCTGCCACGAAATGCGGGGAATATCCTAGTTATATGTTAACGCCTAAGTTATATAACAACTTTATCTAGAAATAGACTGAAAATGTTATGTATACAACCTAATATGAAGTTATACCGATTAAATATTCGACGTAGACCATGTAAACCACGTCATAGAGAATGTGATTCGACCCGCCTAGTACATGTGTGTAAAGTTGCATGTACGATTTATTCCGCTACATGCTTGAACACCAGTTACTCTTGCAGATGATAGTACAAGTACTGTTATGCAATACATGATTTGGATCCTTGTATTGCCCTACGAAAAGCCAAGTTTACATCCACAATGCATTACATTTCTAGCCATGTCTCCATGGATAGTATTTTCTCATAGGCTGGCTAAAGTGGAGAGGAGCCTCTGCTGCTCTTTGTGATAAGAAAAATCCTTTAAAAATTAAAGAAAAGTTTTACAAAGAAGCCGTGAGACCTGGTATGCTCTATGGATTTAAATGTTGGCCTGTGAACCATAGACATGTGCAGAGAATGGATGTAGCAGAAATGAAAATGCTAAGGTAGATGTATGGACACATACATACACACACACGTAAAGATCAGATTCGGAATGATGCAATCAAAAAGAAAGTTGGTGTAGCTTCGATCGAGGATAAGATGCGAGAAAACCGCTTAAGATGGTTTGGTCATTTGCAAAGAAGATCAACTGATGCACCAGTTAGGAGATGCGAGTGTTGGTATGTTGAACCGTCTACGAGAGGGGAGGATGACCTAAGAAGTATTGGAAAGATACTATATGATGGGATCTTAGTTTTTGAATATAAGCTCAAGATTGACTCAAGATAGATTTGAATGGAGGTGAAAAATCCATGTAGCCGACCCTACTTAATTGTGGGAAAAGGCTTTGTTGTTATTGTGTACAATTTAAGAATTATCTATTAAATAAATCATAGACAAAAGTGACTTATCTTAGATATAAAATGTTAATTTAATGTACTTAATATATATGCGTAATAATTCTTAGTTATGCTTAAGATTTAAATCTTTTACTATATATTATACTGATGCATGTAAGACCCCTTATAGGCTTCTCCCCTGGTATGATATTACATAAATATTGTTTCTACATGCATTTCATAAAGCATCCAACATATATTATATCAGCCAAAACAAGCAACTAACTATCCAACCAAAACAAGCATTCACGAATTATGCTTTCGAACTTGTTTGAAAACAAAAACTCTCTTCATTAGGCTATGTTTAAATAGATTAACAAGAGAAATCAAGATAGTTAAAAGACCTTTATCAAATCACTTCTATGCTAGTACATAGAGTTTGAGTTAAACTTGAGTTACTTGAAAATAATTCAGAGCTCGAGGTCTTGATGATCCACAAGAAATATATGTGAAAAATATACATTTAACAAAAAATGAATCTAAGAAACAAAGTGTAGAGCCTTACCTTGGAAATGATTTTGAAGGTTGAGGATCATCTTCTAATATGGTTCCCCATCAAATCACTGGATTTATATTTAAACATATTCCGATATGTTCATGTCTAGGAAATGTCAACCTTGGTTAATCACTTAATAAAAAGAAATGAAACAAGTTTGAAGGGAATGCATTAGATTCAAGGTTGAAAGCAACATAAGAAGACACATTGGCCTTGCACTTGATGAACCCACGCGACAACTCTAGCCTTTACAGTTGAGTATCGACATATGACTTTATATACCGGTACAAGCATGGGATAGGAGTTGCTTTAAGCTCAAGAATGGAGGATATGTGGAGGAAATTTTGTGGGGAATTGGAACCCCTCTAAATGCCACTATACATAGGCCAAATTTGGTTGTTACTTGAGGTAAAAGCTTAGGTCTTCAATGTAAGATAATGTCATATGTATCATTGGTTATTTGCAACAAGTCCTTAAAATTCTCTTTAGTTACACGATGATGTTCCCTAATCTTCTATGCAACCTAAAATATAAGCTTAATATGCATAGTAGACTTACTTGATCTATCGCATCAAGTTTAATTCCGTTTAATCGATCAAATTCCCATTTTGCTCGAGAAGAATCTCAGTAGCATGAATAAAATTCATTTTTTTAGCATTCTGCTAAATTAAGTCAATCTTTTTATTAAACTTTATCTAATTGATTTAATTGACCTTATATGACTTTTAATCATTTTAATTGGATTTGATATGAGTTTGCTCTATCAGATTTGGTTAAATTATCGACTATCTGGATCTTAATATATGAAAGATGATTTGAGCTCTCAAGCATAATTCTCAACCTGTTGATGTATTTTGTAAAAGGAGGGAAATGTGTACTTCAAGAACATGTCGCATCCAAATAAAACAACCTTATATTTTTCATGTAAAATGATCTTATTTATAAATGGTATAATTTGCAAAAGAATTTGCACACATTTTCATGACTTTGCAAAAAAAAAACTAAATAAAAAAAACTAAGACATGATTCCATATTCTTGTACATAAATAATTGTACGAAGAGTTGTATGTGTAGAAAGTCATAGAAAATTCTTCATATTTTTCAAAATCCAATTTACAATAGAGTATCGACAAGGCAAAAGAAATAATTTGTTTTTACACTCGGAGACAACCGATTTTTGAACCTTTTTCATGCTCATATCATATTGAGATAATCACCATCCCATCTAAAATTATCATGAACCAACTCATACAAAGTTGGTAAACATATTGCATTATTACAACTTGTTTATATGGGAAACATACAAATTTCCCAACCCAACAATAATTTTTCTACTTCAATATAATTTCTATCCATCCATGGTAACTAAGGTTTAAAAAAAATCTGACCGGACCGGCCGGTCGGACCGGTTGGATTGGGAACCACCCCAACCTGGTTGGTTTGGCCGATTTTATGTAATCAGATATAAAAAGAGAAAATAAAACACCGGGTCTAGCTGGTGGTCAGACCAGGTTGACCCAATTTTGACGGTTTGGTATATTTTCAAACAAATTTAAATAATAAGACTTTGGTCACTTGTGCCCTTCTTACCTTCTTCAATATCATTTATGCTCCTTTTTTTTGGAATATTAGTTGTGCCCCTAGCTTCTTAGAGTAGTTTTTCAAAAGCAACTATACATAAACTACTATAATATTGTATTCACTATTTGTATATAATGCAAGAAAATGTGGCTAACTTTTGTAGAGTTCTAATATACAATCATGTTACTCTATTGAAAGATTTGACTTTGTAAACAATTATTTTATAAACACACACACACAAACACGAGGAAATGGATTCTACTCCATGGAGTATGTAACTACGCACTTTTTCCCACTTTTTTATATTTTTTTTGAAAAATATTTCATGGATTTTCATAACTATATCACTGTAATATGTCATTCAAATTCTGTCAGAAACATAGACTCCTATGCCATCCAGCCAAGACAAGTAATTTTAATGATCTTAGATTTGATGCAATTTACATGTTCCAGGTGGATTGCATAGGAGTCTCTATTTCTAACGAAATTTGAATGACATATTAGAGGTATATAGTTATGAAAATCCATGGAAGCATTTTCAAAAAAATAAACAAAAGAGGGGAAAATGGAGTAGGTAACTTACCTACTCCATTTTCTTTTTTTTTCAATTTTTTTTGGAAAAAATGGTTCCATGGATTTTCATAACTATATCCCTCTAATATGTCATTCAAATTTCGTTAGAAACCGAGACTCCTACGATCTTCATCCAGACAGTCATTTTTTAACGGTCATAGATTTGTTGTATTTCTCCTGTTCTGGATGGAGGCCGTAGGAGTCTCTATTTCTGGCAAAATTTGAACGACATATTATAGGGACATAGTTATGAAAATCCATGGAAGCATTTTTCAAAAGAATAAAAAAATGAAAGAAAAAAAGAAAATGGAGTGGATAAGTTACCTACTCCATGGAGTAGGATCCCTTTCCTCTCTCTATATATATAGGATGTCTTTCAAGTAGGACATGATCCTTACATCCCTAAGGAAGCCCAAACAATTTGGTCATTAGATATACTTTCAACGGATGTGATCAAAACCACTTTATTATACAAAACCAAATTTGCAATAACTATCCGTTCCTAATTTTTAGGGAGGTCAAATACGGAAATTTTGAGGAAAGAGAGAGGCACAATCATGTGAAAATGTTATATCCTCGAGGGGTTTTTGTTTACAAAAAAGGTACATATTATACAAATTTAAGAAACTAAAATACAAAATAAAGGTAATTTTCAGCTAACTAGTACTGTATTAATACAAATTTCACACATCTCGCTGCCCATGTTTTTAGGAGGGTTGTTATGGAATCTTCAACCGAATGTACTATATAAATATAAATGTTTAGCCTATCTCTCCATTGAAGATTTGCAATAACCATATAGTCCTAACTTTTAGGAATGTCAAATACGAAAATTTTGAGAAAAGAGGAAGACACAATTATATGTAAGATGTTATATCCTCGAAGGGTTCTGTTGTACAAAGAATGTAAATATTATACAAACTCAAAAACTAGAATACAAAGCCAATTTAATTTCCAGGTAATTAGTATCATATTATACAAATATAATATATGTGTCTAGTTGTATACCAAATCCCCTTATTTCGAGCATCTTTTCTATGCTCTCGTATCTAAATTCATTTTTTTGCATTCCATCATTCTCATAACTCGAAATTTCATCATTAAACCTCCCATAAATTTAGGAACGAATAGTTAAAGTCCTTCCTTAAAAATAGCAACAGATGGGTACAGAAAAATTTTGTTTTGTATAATTTATTCCTAACATCTCATAATCATGTCTCGTTTTTGTATTTTAAATTTTGTATTTGTAGAATATTGCATTCTTTTGTATACCAAATCCCATGTTCTTAACCTCATCGTGTCAACTTCTTATTTGCAAAATTTCCTTATCAGGACTCCCATAAATTTAGGAACCGGTGGTTATTGCAAATCCGATTGTGTATAATAAGGTGGTTTTAATCACATCCGTTGAAAGTGGATCTAATGGTTAGATTTATTGGTCTTCATTAGGAATAGGACCATGTCTCATTTGAAAGGCCACCTATATTACATATATATATATAGGAGTGATCCTATGAGAGCAAAATTTTGTGAGAGCATGAGAGCATGCATTCTGGACCACATGATCATGTCTTCTCTCTCCTGGTTGGATCATGTGGTCCAGAATGCATGCTCTCATGCTCTCACAAAATTTTGCTCTCATAGGATCACTCCTATATATATGTATCTATGTATGTATGTACGTATGTATGTGTGTGTGTGTGTGTCCGCGTCCGAGTGCGCGTGCGCGCGCGTATGTGTTTTATTTTATTTTATTTTTGAAAATTTCTTCCATGAAAATATATCACTATATCCCTACGTTATGCTATTCAAGTTTTGTGCGAAACAGAGACTCCTACGGCCTTCATCCAGACAATTATTTTTTAACGGTAATAGAATTGCTAAAAACGACCCTTCTCGATGGAGGTCGTAAGAATCTCTGTTTCGCATTAAATTTGAACGACATAATATACGGATAAATTGATGAAAATCCATGGAAGAAATTTTCAAAAAAAACGGGCAAAATGATGCGGAGGGGGTAAAGTTAGCTACCCTCAAAGGAGCAGCCCCATTTTTATTATATATATAGGAGTGATCCTATGAGAGCCAAAGCCTGTGAGAGCATGAGAGCATGGGGGTGTCTATCGAGTTCAACGAGCCGAGTTGGCCTCAACGCAGACTCGAACTCGATAAGAAACCTAAGGCTCGAAGTCGGTCTCGATAAAGATCGAGCCCTGGATCACCAACTCGAACTCGTCGAGTTCGAGTTGACTTACGAGCCTCTTATCGAGCCACGAGTTTCTGACTGGCTCACGAGCCTCAAAATGAGCTGGCTCACGAATCTCTTATCGAGTCATGAGTTTTTGAGTAGGCTCATGAACCTCTTAATGAGTCATTGTTTCATTTTATTCATGCAAATGACATTTGTAATTTTGATTTTTTATACTCTTTTCTTTAGCTTTTTGGGCAAGAAAAATGTTAACCTCTATTTTTTATCAAACTCAATGTGAAAGTTTCGGTATATATGTTTTTATTTTTTTATTAAGAGGGAAAATGAATTATCGAGTCGAGTTTCTGAGTTGAACAATGCCCAACTCGGACTCGACTCGATAAGCTAACAAGCCATAAAACCCAACTCGGGCTAGGGATCGTTAAGGTTTCGAGTCCGGCTCGCGAGCCCTTAACGAGCCGAGTCCGAGTTGAGCTCATCGAGCTCGAGCTTTCCTGACAGCCTTATGAGAGCATGCATTCTGGACCACATGATTCAACCAAGAGAGAGAAGACCAGGAGAGAGAAAACAGAATCATGTGGTCCAGAATGCATGCTCTCATAGGATCACTCCTCTCTATCTCTCTATCTATCTATCTTCCTATATATATATATATATATATATATATATATATATATATATATATAGAAAATATATCTAATAAGGTGCACCTTTCTTGGGTGCAAGGAAAGCCAATCATCGTATCCATCCATAATCAATCCGATGGTCATAATTAATGGCTTGTTATTTATATATTTTTTATGTCAAAAAACCCATTATGGTCATTTTGCATATTCTATATTTGGAATGCAACAATTAATCTCTACAATCATCTCCTCTCTCTTCCCCTCTCTCTCCCTTTCTCCATGTCGTCGTCGTCATTCCAAAAATGAGGAACAACATGCCTCCATCGATGCCAATCATGCCGCCATCGAGCTTGGCATCGTAGGAGGCGTGCAGCGGGTAGAGCACGTCGGCGTCCATGGAGCGTTCCGCCTCCTCGTCTTCTTCGGCTTGTGGTGCAGCACCGCAATAGGCAGAGCTCCTCCTTGTTGCCGCAACGATGATTAGGGTGCACGACGGCGTGGAGGAGATGGTGGCACATGCATTGAAGCCTCCTTCCGCCTAAGCACATGATGGTGATG
This sequence comes from Ottelia alismoides, assembly GCA_037367405.1. Taxonomy (NCBI): domain Eukaryota; kingdom Viridiplantae; phylum Streptophyta; class Magnoliopsida; order Alismatales; family Hydrocharitaceae; genus Ottelia; species Ottelia alismoides. Next base: position 121,880 of record JAZKJV010011625.1, read on the forward strand.
GAGGAGGTGGTGGAGCACGACGGCGGAGGGGGAGGTGGCGACACACGTGATGTCGATGGAGGAGAAGGGCGGAGGAGGTGTGGGGGGAGGAGGGATATATGCAGGAGAAGGGCATACCTAGTTTTTACAATTAGAGATCAATTTTTTATAATCTCAGACCCTTTTTTCACAATCCGATATCATTTTTTACAATCTTAAATCATTTTTTTACAAACCTCGGATTGTTTATTTCAATTTTCAAATTTTTCTTACAATCTAATATTGTTTTTACAATCTCATATTGCTTTTTTACGATCTCAGTTTCTTTCTTACAAATTTCAGATCTTTTTTTTACAATCTAAGATATTTTTACAATATCAAATCGTTTTTCACAATCTCAATCATTTTACACTTATCTTTTTTCTCTTAATAATTGATGATTTACTAATTTATCTTTTTTGCAATTCTTCATATGAATTTTACAAAACCTATATGCACTTTTGCAATAATATTATTGAAATTACAATTAAAACAATATAATGATTGCTAACTGTGATTTATTTTACAATACAAGATACAGCTCTACAATGTCTGCGTAAATTTTTGCAAGGCGTTCTGTTATTCTGTATAGTACGGAAATACAACCACGTTGGCGAAACCTCAGAATAAATAGTAACAAAAAAATACCAAATCAGACAATCTAAAAAGGGAAAATAAAATGTGTAAATTAAATTCAAATTCGAAAATGGAATTCAATTTCGAAATGAAAACATGTGGACTGAAATGCCCTTTTGATAAATGATGACAGGCCCGAGCGACTAAGGTAAAAAGGTAGCACAGGTCGTTGCGACCTCAACCACTCGAGGCTAAGTCAATCAAGAAAACTAAGACCACCAAGGAGAAAAATCAACAAATCAAGCAAACAAATAGCAGTCTCGCTATTTTATTTTACCTGGTATAGCTACCAGGGTCGAACACAAGGAGCACGGTATGCCTAAACTACGAAGTAGTCAGAAATCCAAGAAGCAAATATTTTTGACGGATTTTATATTTTTCAATTTTTTGGAATTTTTAATACAAGGAAAAAGCATAAAAGCACTCACAAACTCACAAACCAACAATTATTTAATACATCAAAAATGCTCAGAAAATTCGAATAAAAATATTTTTGGATTTTAGAATTATTCATGTGTTTTTGTTAATTTTCTTGAATTTTTCTGATTTTTAATTGATTTTCTAAAAATGAAACAAAGTCAAAAATGCTAAACTGTGTGCAACTGAGATCTAAAGGCAAGTTAAAAATACTGAAAATACCTATAAAATCCCAACAGCAATTTTATTTAAAACTATAGACTAAAAACTAACTACATCATAAGAAAACATATTTTTTTGAATTTTTAAAGAAATCTTTAACAAAATCAAACACAGTCAAGTCTGCCTTACTCAGATTTAATTAGTTTACACTAACAAATATAAACTTGTATTCAGATTTAAATTGTTTATTTTCAAAACAAGCTTTTCATCTAACTTTGATTTTATGGATGCTTGGACAGGCCTACCATGAACTAAATGGACATAAACAAGCCTACCTTATTTTATACAAACGAACCTAAAATTTAAACTGCATTCAGATTTGCTTCTTTTACTCGGACCAAATCTTTGTCGAGCTTTTAACTAATCATATCAGAACGAAGACAGAACTTGATAATATTTTGACAGCAACCTGCACTGCACTGAAGGCCTTGATACAGGAAGAAAGGGCATGCAGTGCACACGAAACTACCTTGATATAAACTATGAACTTCATAAATTCTGAAGAGATCAACCGAGATAAGTAAAGCCACCAGCCTCCACTCTCCAGTCAGGAAGACAAACTAAAGCTAAGGGAATGGAATCATCTACGTTGAACAGACGCAAAACAAGTATTCGGCAAAATCTCTCTCCACTAAGGCAAACATAGGAGAGGCTTCCTGACCACTAAACAATGGCAACAGTAGAACCTTCACCCCGATTACTCGTCCAGCTAGATGAATCATCTAGCATTATCACACTACTAACAAAAAGTCCAATTTTCAAATAATCTCCATGCTTCTGCAAAAAAATCTACTTCTCAATGTATGCAAAACTGCAATATACACGAGAGATTGAATACTGATTATAAGCAGGTTGTTACGTGGAAAACACAGTTAAGATTGCCCTACCTCTTCCATGGCTAAGCTTAACAGGGATCTGCCTTAATACATCGTACAACTACAGCCTTGCTTCATCAATGTATGCCTTTACACTGCTTAATATACATGCCTAAGCTCCCCGTCTGCTTTTATTGCACTGCGTGGCAAAGAATTACAGGTCTTTCCAGCATAAGCAGAAACTCACTGCCGACATGAAGCTTCTTTCGTCATTGTCTGTAAGCCATAGCAGCAACTGGAATCCTCACCTTGTGCCCTCTGTCACCTTTTAGCACTATCTCTCCGAAGCTGTAACTACCAGTCACAGATCTTGCAGTGAGAGTGATCAGAATTTGGTGTGATGTTCCAGGCCGCAGAGTCATTGCAGCAGGGGTCACCTCCAGTGCAACCCCGGGTTCCATCCTACTTGTGATGACATACGTTTCCATCTCATCGATATTGGTCACTGTCCGTCTGAGCATCTGAGTTCCTACCAGATGAGATATGGTGATGGAAGGAGTGTTGAGATCAGCTGGATGGCCAGCATTCGCGTTGCAAGAAGAGCTTGTAAAATTCCGGATTTCTTGATTATCTATGCCTGGTATTGAGCATAAGAACCTGATATAGTCCTCGTACACTGTTCAAAAGTAATAACTAGTTACACTTTGTTCATACCACTATCGTCCCAGAATACAATTGAAATAAACATCAAGAAAAAATGGTGCATGATCAAATGGTTTAGCAAAAATATTCAACTAATGATAAAAACTTTTAGATTAGTTCTTTACCGGTAGATTATAGGGTTCTGACACATACCTAGGTTCACAGTAGAACCCAGACGTCAGATTGTTCTTTACTGTGTTCTTTAGAACACAGTAAAGCATGACCGGAGGATAGTGGTTTATGTTTACGAATACCATTAGATCCAAATGTATTTAGCCATTTAGGTGATTAGGAATCTTAGACTTGGTTTACCAACCACTACTAAACCCCCCCCTCACCCCTTCTCGGGAATGCCCCCTTTCTTCCCCATCCCACAGGTATATTTCTTCCTCCCCTTTATCGCCCTTTCTTTCCCATCCCACCATGAGTACGTTAATTGCAGCATTTAACACTTGAAGGTGGTTGTGTCATGTGGAGACAAAAGTGGACCTTTTTCCCAGGCTATTTGGACCTCATGAAAAAGAGATGTGGAGCTGTGCAGGAATGGAGTGAGACGCGATGTGCCACTGCTGGGATGTGGAGTCAACTTTAAGGCAGAGAGGGATGGTAGGATGGCATTTGCCGGACAATGGAGCCATACGGAGAGTGAAGTACCTTTGTCTGAGCGATGGAGTCATGCGATGGGAGGCAGCAGTGAGGCACTACCGCAGTGGATCCACAAATGAGCAAGATTGAGGCACTGGAGTCGTGGAAAATGGCAACTTCCCTTCATTAAGGCAGTGGGGTCGAGGCAGGCATGGAGTGACATACCTACACTATGACAGTGGAGCCGTGAGTATAGGTGATGATGCACCTTCTTTAGGATGGTAGGACTTCGCTAGAGGGAAGTTAAGGCGCATCTTTCGATTGTGGTAAATTTGCAGGCAATCGGACAGAGACATAAAAGAATTAAATGATGATGTGCTTTTTTGGGAGTGGTTGAGCTGCATGGCGAATGAGGTATGGATTGGTATATGCGAAGGAGGATGTGGAAGAACACTGGTGGTGGAAGATGGGGATATGAGAATGGGGATGGTTGGGGAATTATTATGGATGTGAATGTATAAAATAAGAAACAAAAGATAAGGTATTCCATTCATAGTTAAGGCCAAGCTTGCAATAATCTACCGACTAACCGACTTATTGGCCACCTATGTGTTTTGGTGGGGAGACCAAATAGAATACTCTATTCCATTCACTCATCATCCCGACCGCAAAGTCTAAATGGTCCTCGACTAGTCTGCCGGCCAATGGAACAAGATTTAAAAAATTACAGTAGTCTACGGACTAGTCTGCCGGGCTCATTGGGCATTGTTAGAGTAATTTTATCATTTAGTCTTTGTTTGTCCTCTTTATGTAAATTACCCATAGAGCTTTTCTCCTATATAAGAGAGCTCTAGGGTTAATGGAAATTTATCATTATTCATTCCCTTTCAACATGGTATCAGAGCGACGGTCCTAGGCCGGAGTTCTTGAAACCTAACCCTAACTCTAACCCTACCCCACCCGCCGCCCTTCTCTCTCTCCTTCTATCTCGAGATCGGCGCCACCCTCCGACCGACCATCGCCTGTGCAAAGGTTGGTTCTCACGTCGCCGATCATCCCTCATCGCCATCTCTGTGCGCCATCTCATCTGCGCGTCGCCATCTCATCTGCGCGCGAGCCCTATGTGCCACCAGTGCGCAATCAACGCGCAAATCCTGTGCGACGCGAAACCCTTACGCGAAGCCTCCTTTAGCGCACCTGGCGAGTCCTGTGTGACACGAAGCCCTGTGCGGTTGCTCTCGCCTGGCGAGTCCTCTCCCCTGGAGTCTTGTAGCGCCTGGAGTCCTGTAGCGCGCAGCCCTGTGGCGCGTAAGGCTGGAGCGTGTAGTCGACTCATGTAGCGCGCCTTCCTGTGCACGCAAGTCATGTGCGTGTGCACCATATGCCCTAGCCGTGCTTCCTTGAATGCACATGTTCTGTGCACGTGACTGCGTTGAGTCTATGAACAAGTAGACATTGTCTTCTGATTGTGTAGCCCCAGTTACAGGTTATTGTAGTCGTCGTGTCAGACAACAAGGTAGATTTTCCATCTCTGGGTGCCTTCAAAGGTCCAGCACCCGTTGTGAAGATGGCTGGTACGAACTATGAACTGTGGGCCATGCAGTTCATGAGTCTTATGCAGTGCAATGGCAAGAAGCATATCCTCACACAAGAGGAACATGTTGACAAGACTGGGGTTAACGCCTCATGGGAGGCTGACGACGCTTATGCGCGTGTTTGGCTATCCGGTACTGTGTCCATGGAAATAGCCAACGACATTCTGAGTCAACCCACGGCGAAGGCTATGTGGGATATCCTGGCAGCCACGTATTCTCCGGCGAAGAACGAGTCCAAGATCTTACAACTCCAACATGATATCTTTACCTCGAAGCAGAACGGGCGTCCTCTTCATACCCTGTATACCTCTCTGAGGGGTATGTTTGAGAAGCTACACGGGTACATTCCATTGACAGCTACACCGGAGCAGCTCAAAGCATACAGGGACTCGGTGATGACTGGAGTGTTTCTAGCAGCCCTTGATCCGGAGTATGATGCCGCCCGAGCACAGATTTTTACAGATGCCACCATACCACCTATGGAAGAGGCCTATCGCAGGTTGAGTAGACTCTCCATATCTCATGGTGGAGTTCCGACACCATCAGCCATGGCTTCTTCTCGCGGCAGAGGAGGCTATTCCCATTTCAGAGGTAGAGGTGGTCGTGGTCGTGGTCGAGGAGGAGGTAACAGACCTCCTAGATAGTCGTGCATCTACTGTCGCAGAACTGGACACACTGAGGAAACATGCTATTCTAAGCATGGGTTTCCTACTACTACGGCACGTGTGGCGGAGCAGGCTCAGCAGGAAGGGGGTCCTTCCCTGGTCACGGATCAGAGCTTTGAGGAGTTAGTATCGAGACTTCGGGAGATCATGCCTAGCCAGGGACCAGCTAGTACTTCAGGATCTTCAGAGATAGCCGGCTCAGCATCAGCATCCTATTCAGGTACAACGTATGCACTTACTAGTTGTTACAGAGCAGATCTATCAGAATGGATTATGGACTCAGGAGCATCTCACCATTTATGTGGTGACAAAAAGCAATTGGATGATTTTATTGCGACTCAGACAGGACGCTCCGTGGTAATTGCTGACGGAACACACTCTCCCATTACTGATCAGGGGAAGATGCAATTGACCCCTGGGATACGACTTCAGAACGTTCTTTATGCTCCTAATTTTTCCATGAATCTACTATCCATTAGTCAAATCACTAAAGATTTACATTGTCGTGCCATATTTGACCCATCTGCTCTTGTGTTTCAGGACATCCTAACGGGCAGAGTGATTGGAACTGGCTGTGAGCAAGGGGGTCTTTATAGACTGGTGCAATCTCCTTATGCTGGTGTCTCTTCTATGAGGGCTGGATCGGTGTCACCCTACACTTGGCATCTTCGATTTGGCCATCTTCCGTTGCAAAAGATGGTCCATATTCTTCCACAGATTTCTCCCAAGTCTAATTTTCAGTGTGAGGCATGCCAACTTGGCAAACATCACAGGTTGTCATTTCCGAGTCGTATAGGTCCAAGTCGTCATGGTCTGTTTGAGCTGCTACATTTTGATATTTGGGATCCCAGTCCTGTCCCTGATCTTCAAGGACACAGGTTTTATCTTGTTGCTGTTGATGAATTTTCTAGGTTATGTTGGGTTTTTCTACTTAAAAATAAGTCTGATGCTGCATCTGTTATCCAGTCTTTCATTATTGAAATAAAAAATATTTATTCTGCTAGAGTGAAGTTCATACGATCTGATAATGCTCTTGAATTATATAGTTCTCATATCTCAAAAATTCTTATGTCTCATGGAATTGTGCATCAGAAGTCATGTGCTTACACCTCCCAACAAAATGGGGTAGCTGAGAGGAAACATCGTCATTTGTTGGACATTACCAGGACCTTATTGATTCAGAGTCGTGCCCCTCACTCCTATTGCGGGGATGCGGTTCTAACTGCTTGTTATCTGGTCAACCGTATGCCTTCGTCAGTGTTAGGAGAGAAGATCCCGTTCTTGACTGCGTTTCCCGAGAAGGATCTTTTCTCCCTAACACCTCGCGTCTTTGGCTCCATTGCATTTGTTCATTGCTTCTCTCCTGGTCTTGACAAGCTCTCTCCCAGAGCTGTCAAATGCGTTTTTGTGGGTTATTCCAAAATCCAAAAAGGGTATCGGTGTTTTGATCCAGTTAGACGACGGTACCATGTTAGTGCTGATGTCACCTTCTTTGAATCCATTATGTATTTCTCTCCTACAGGTGACAACCTCACTCACTCAGACGAAGGAGATGATATCTATGTGCCTCCTCCACCATCTAATCCATGCTCTACTCTGCCGCCACCACCACCATAGCCTATACCACCACCATCTCCGCCACCACCTTCTACTTTTTATCCTCAGGTCTATCAGCGTCGACCCTCTGCTCATGTGCCTCCTCCATCATCCAGCACGCCCGAGGTATGTAATGAACATTTGAGTACTACTAATGGCACGGGTGATTTGCATGCGCAGACAGATGTACAGGGCACAGATGATACTACCACTACTCCAGTTGATGATCTCGATCTTCCTATTGCCCATAGAAGGCAAAAGCGTGCGCGGACGATGAATTCCAAATATGGGATGGACTTTGCATCACAGGCCTGTTTGGAGCGGTTGTCCTCAGAGTTTCGCAAGTTCGTCCTTGGGTTATCAGCAGTGGAAATCCCAAGGTCATATCAGGAGGCACTACAGAGCAGTCCATGGCGTTTGGCTATGGAAGAGGAGATGGCGGCGTTGCAGTCACGTGGTACGTGGAGTGTTGTGCATCCTCCACCATGTGCGTCAATAGTCGGAAGCAAATGGGTTTTTACTGTTAAGCATCGGGCTGATGGTACGGTTGATAGATACAAAGCCAGGTTGGTTGCTCGTGGGTTCACCCAAACATATGGGGAGGACTATCAGGAGACGTTTTCTCCAGTAGCCCGTCATTCTACCTTACGGATTCTCATTGCAGTTGCTGTTGTCCATGACTGGCCCTTGTTTCAGTTGGATGTCAAGAATGCTTTCTTGTATGGTGACCTGCAGGAAGAAGTGTATATGCAGCAGCCACCAGGGTTTGCTGCTGAGGGGGAGTCAGGTATGGTATGCCGTCTTCATAAGGCCATCTATGGCCTGAAGCAGAGTCCACGGGCCTGGTTTCAGAAGCTCTCAGAATTGATTGAAAAAAGGGGCTTCGTCAGATCTATGGTAGATCATACTCTCTTTGTAAAGAGAGACCAGCGAGGTACTGTGATCATCTTAGTGTATGTTAATGATATTGTTATTACAGGCAGTAATGAGCAGGGCATTCAAGCAGCCAAGGAGTTTCTTGGCAAGCAGTTCGTTATGAAGGATTTGGGTACACTTCGCTACTTTTTGGGGCTAGAGTTTGCACGAAACAAGCAAGGTATGGTAATGACACAAAGGAAGTATGTTACTGATCTCTTATCTGAGATAGGTATGGCAGAATGTAGACCAGCTGCTACTCCTATGGATTTTAATGTCAAACTTTATGATGATGACTCTGAGGAGGTAGACAAGAAACGATATAGAGAGCTAGTGGGAAAGCTCTTGTATGTCACTATTACCCGACCGGATATAGCATTTGCGGTTAATAAGGTAAGCCAATTCATGGAGCAACCCAGGCAGGCTCACATGAATGCTGTCTTTATGATCTTGAGATATCTGAAGTCGTCTCCAGGTACTGGTCTTCTGTTTAGAAGAGATACCTCTATATCCGTCACAGGTTATGTTGGTGCAGACTATGCTGGGTGTCCTAATGATAGAAAGTCAACTTCAGGCTTTATTGTATTTGTTGGCAGCTCACCAGTAGCTTGGAAGAGTAAGAAGCAAACTGTAGTGGCTCGATCTAGTGCAGAGTCAGAATATAGGGCAATGGCCCAAGGTAGTGCTGAGATGATGTGGGTTAAATCCGTTTTGACTGATTTAACTATTGATGTTCCTCTTCCCATGCATCTGAAATGTGATAATCAAGCAGCCTTGTTCATAGCCAATAATCCAGCCTTTCATGAGAGGACGAAGCACATTGAAGTGGATTGCCATTATACACGGGACTTAATTCAAAAAGGACTTATTTCAACTTCTCATGTATCATCAGGGGAGCAAGTGGCAGACATGTTCACCAAGGCCCTTGCTAGGAGTCCATTTCATCTTTGTTGTTCCAAGCTAAGCATGTTGGATATATATGCTCCAGCTTGAGGGGGAGTGTTAGAGTAATTTTATCATTTAGTCTTTGTTTGTTCTCTTTATGTAAATTACCCATAGAGCTTTTCTCCTATATAAGAGAGCCCTAGGGTTAATGGAAATTTATCATTATTCATTCCCTTTCAACAGGCATCATTTTGTAATGCAACCACCACGCAAACTCTTTTTAAAAGGGACTGAATCTTGAATCTTAATGTCTAGAAATAAATTCAATGATAGTAAAATTAAATTAGCCATTAGCTTTCAACCCTCCATTCCACTTTGCATCTCACTTCCCATGCAGCTTGATGTGCTCATTACTCATCTTGCACATCTCCATGCATTCCCCTCTTAAGACCCTGCACAACTGGGGCATCTATTCGATACTCTTCTTCTCACCCACGCTAATCACTACTTATGTCAGGGGGACCAGGGGGGGAGTGGTTCCCAAATCTAACTATCGCTCGATGCAGCTTGCCTTTAAATTGGATTTGACTATTTTGTTGCTTTCTTTGTTAAAATGTCATTTAAACAAAAAGAACTTTTTCTCAATGCTTCCTCGCATGCATTTCACAAATTGAAGAGGAAAAAGTCATAATGAGAAATAGGCGTTCTTTCTAAATAATATATGTATAATACCTGCATCAAAGATGAGACCCGGATCTAGTGCAGCACTAGGATCAACGGCACCACTGCCATAATCAAATGGTGTTGCATGCACAAGAGTTGTAGTTGCTTCCGACTCCAAATACTGTTGGGCCAGAAGAGGGCCGCCCCCTCGGTCCAATGTCGTTGCAGTAGTCATCAAAGCTGACTTAACAGCAGCTGGACTCCATCTAGGATGTTTTTGCTTTAACAATGCTGCAATTCCAGCAATATGGGGAGCAGCCATACTAGTCCCAGATGCCATAGCAAATCCCTCCCCTGCACATGCCAAAATCACAATAACATGTAGTCAACCTTTATTATATAGGTAAAACTTTTCATGGAATGTGAAGTTGCGTAGAACCGGTGATGGTGAAAGAGACTAACAAGTCGTCCTATGTCTTTCCAAAAAAAAATAATATCCAAAAGGAGAACTAAGTTGGCAAGAATGGCATACCCACGTAATTGGCATCATCTGTTCCATTGGGTGACCAGGCAGCCCAAATAAGATAGCCTGGAGCTAAGATATCTGGTTTAAGAACATCAGCGTCTCGAAATGTGAAGTCCTTGACATCTGGTCCTCGAGAAGAGAATAATGCAACCATGGGTGCTGATTTGTGTAAGATTGGAGCTAAACCATCTCCGATACTAGCTGTCGCCAAAAAACTGGATGCTCGCCCAGCCCAGTCTCTTTTTGTCGAGCTGTTATAATAACTTATCAATTCCTAGGATATCCATCAAGAGAAAGTCAGCTATAATTTAAAGTAGAGATAAAAGAATATTGAGAGAAGTCTGAGAAGATAGCATAGTTTTCATGAAACTTTATATATAAGACAATACCTTCGATTCATTGACATCGGTTATCAAAATCCCAGGAGAGCAGACAGGCACAGGATAGAACTTCATATCAGGGGAAGCATTTTCTACTACAAGAACAAAGCCTGCTGCTCCAAGTTTTCTAGCAGTTTCAGATACTTTCTTGATTGATGCACTACCAGATATAAAATTGAAAGAATACCCACAAAGGAGTATCTTTCCAGCCACTTTATGCCTGTTTAACAATTCAGGCCTTTGACAATCCGACGGGCTGTATTTGACGACAGATGAATCCAACAACGCATCATTTGCAGCAATCAAGCTATATGTCATGTTCCCATGCGTTGCAGCTGCATTACCACAGAGATATTTTCTCCAGTCAGAATAGACAAACTGGTGTGGATAGAGTAGCAACAAATATAGTATAAAAAAGGAACAGAAAATGAGTTTTAATGGTATGATTAAGAAACTTGGGTCTCTGTCACAATTTACAAGGGAAAAAAACTCCATGCAGATCATAAATAAATTGTGGCGCTCTAGTTGCAGGCTGCAGCATTAAAACTGGCTCATTTCAAACATAGGGATAGGGGCAAGATCCCATTGTGAAAAGCAAATGCATTACTGAAGTCTGAAATTCCTACAAATAATTTTGAACCAGAAATACGGCATTTTTAAGGAATAGTTCAGATACCCCTCCTGATTAAAAAGTTGAACGCAATCCCTGATTTTTCTGAAAAAAATGACCCGAAATGCACTCCCTGACATTTCAGAATTAGTTGTGGCCAACTCTCCCATTCATACAAGTATTATTTTAAACAACAGTAACATTCGGTGATATATCTGTATCGAGTTGGCGACATCAATAAGGGGGGCTTATCTTTTTCTCACATAGTGGTGGCATGCAAAGTTGCAAAAATTAGTAGTCAATACTCAGTCGAGCAGGTCACTGAGGATTAATTGGCAGTCAGAAGACTAATCGGATTTAGTCGGGCCTTCATCGACTTTATCTTTCAGATTTTTCAAATATATAAATCATTTTTATACATATATTTGTATAAACTTGTACAATTTTTTACACAAATTTATACATTTTTGTACTATCATAATGAAATAAAAAAGTAATTGAATTAAATAAAATATTAAGCGTATTAGAATAAGTTTGCTTTACAAAAATAGTAAAAAATAAAAATATGGTATCTCCCCGTCAGAATTAGTTAATACTTGATCCGTCACCCCACTAACTAGACTAGTTGGACCTACTAGTTGGGCCAGCAGGCAAATTTTACAACACTTGTGGCATGTAGGAGATATATCTCCAAAATTTCACCCGACATGGGGCATATTTATCCCATGTTTCTCCCCATTTTGCCTCATTTCATCCAATGAGCATTTGCAAAGGCAGTAAATATGTGTGATATCGATATCGGTAATCCAATGAGTACTTACAAATTGAGTCCATGGGTCCATGACTATCGCTGATACTTGAGGGTAGTTATCCTCGGATTGGCTTCCATAACATGTGACCGGACCTTGGATATTTTGTTTTAATCAAGAAAGGGGGAACAATGCATAGTAAGGGTGTACATGGATCAGATGAAATCTGTAGTCCGATCCAATCCATTGTCATTGGATCGGATTAATATGGATTTGTAAGTCTAATGGAGCGGATCGGATTGAAACATTACAAACCCGTACATTTATGGATTGCATTGGATTATTGTCAAAATCCAATCAGACCTAATCCATTAATTCACTAATAAATAAATGATATACAATAATTTATTTTTTTCACTAAAGTATATTATATATATTCAATTTTATCCGAAAGTTATGTGTGAATATATAATCTACTCTCTTTATAGTTTAAAACACATTCCAACTCAAGCTTTACCCCACACCACTTGCTGGAAACTCCCCTTATCCCACACAACTGGTTAGTATAGAAAAAGCAATACCTACCCGCAATTCCCTTCATACCCTTCCAATTTTCCAAACAAAACACCCCGCTTGAATAACTAATACCTAGACCTAAACACCATCGGGACCCTTTCAAATAAAACACCTACCTACACCGCACACATCCCCACCCCCAGGCGCACACATCTCCACTGAATGTCGTCCTCATCCCCAACGCATGCGCAACTAGATCTCGCTTGCGCATGCATAACCAAACCTCATCCTCGACTCTCCTTGACCTCCCTCGTGCACATGCAGACAGATCTCGTCCCTAACCGGTTGCCATCTTGTCTTTGGTCGCGTCCTCCCCATCCCCAACTGCACGTACGTGCATGCATAGCTAGACCACCCTCGCACATGTGCAACCAAACCTTGTCTTTAATTCTCCTAGGCCTTCCTCACGTACGCTCGGTCAGGAACCTTAAATACTTCCCTCATGCACCATGTTAGTCATGCACAGTCTTTGTCCCAAACCTCCCTCACGCACTGTGTAGCTAAGCAGGTCAGTTGCAGGTTACTTGTACTTCCTATTTGATATATACAAATGAACAATTTTATTCAAAGACAGCATCATGCTTCTATGATTTCTACGAATTACAAGTATGGTATTTATGTTTAGTTATACAATGATTGTCCGTACTAAATCCATAACAAGCATATATGCTTTTGCTTTCCAAAAAGTAACTATCCTTTTATTTATATTTTTCTATAATCTCAATTTTAGAACCATGATTCGAATGTCGAGATCTTGTGTGCTACAAACTTAATAATAGCTTAGGTGAGCATTAAAAATCCGAACCAATCCGATTTAATCCGTTATCCAATGAATTGGATTGGATTTGCATGTTTAGTGGATCGAATTGGAAAATTAAAATATCCATTAAGTGAGGATTGGACACGGATTAAGCCAAAATCCGATCCAATATGATCCATGTGCACCCCTAATGCATAGGTGTCCATCTCGATATATTAAAAAACTAGGAAATTAGTACAGTAGCCATGTCTCAAGTAGAATCCTCGCTTGATGGACTACATTCTCAACATAAAAATGACCCAAGCAAAAAAGCACACCATTTATGGCCAACCAGAGTGACCAAATACCCGCAATCAACTTGAACCTCTCAACATTTGGGCGGAAGCATGAGTTAAAGAGGGACTCCCAAAGGGAGGAAAGATTGTTACCATCCACCCAATCCACATCCAACGCTTGCTAGAAATATGTCGCCTTCTCGCATTCCATAAGAAAGAGTTCAACAAATTCAATCATCGAACTGCGAATGTAAAATCGATCCTCGAAGCGAAAAATCCAAGGTATCTCTCCATAGTGAGTATTCTACCATGCCTCATGAGTCAAAGGAACACCTTAATGCATGACGGGATCTGCAGGTACCATATCATCTTGCAATCTCTAACAAGCTCCTCATGTTGTGTCTCGGCTCCACTAGTTAAAATCTCGCGTGCCTTAACAGAGAAAACCCCCCTCTCTTCTTCCATGAGATGTACATTAACTTTACTCAAAAGTTCCATCATGGCTATAAAAACCTAGAGGCGCTGCTCAGAGAAGCATGCAATGAATGTGGGCAGCCAGATTCCATTTCCATCATCCCAAATATCAATAACTGTTGAAAGGGAATGAATGAGATACATTCCATTAACCCTAGAGCTCTCTTATATAGGAGAAAAGCTCTATGGGTAATTTACATAGACAGGACAATTAGAAAGACTAAATAATATAATTACTCTAACACTCCCCCTCAAGCTGGAGCATATATATCCAACATGCTCAGCTTGGAACAACAAAGATGAAATGGACCCCTAGCAAGGGTCTTGGTGAACATGTCCGCAACCTGCTCTCCTAATGATACATGAGAAGTTGAAATAAGTCCTTTTTGAATTAAGTCCCGTGTATAATGATAATCCACTTCAATGTGCTTTGTCCTCTCATGGAAGGCTGGATTATTGGCTATGAATAAGGCTGCTTGATTATCACATTTCAGATGCATGGGAAGAGGAACATCAATAGTTAAATCAGTCAAAACGGATTTAACCCACATCATCTCAGCACTACCTTGGGCCATTGCCCTATATTCTGACTCTGCATTGGATCGAGCCACTACAGTTTGCTTCTTACTCTTCCAAGCTACTGGTGAGCTGCCAACAAATACAATAAAGCATGAAGTTGACTTTCTATCATTAGGACACCCAGCATAGTCTGCATCAGCACAACCTGTGACGGATATAGAGGTATCTCTTCTAAACAGAAGACCAGTACCCGGAGACGACTTCAGATATCTCAAGATCATAAAAACAGCATTCATGTGAGCCTGCCTGGGTTGCTCCATGAATTGGCTTACCCTACTAACTGCAAAAGCTATATCCGGTCGGGTAAAACTAACATACAAGAGCTTTCCCACTAGCTCTCTATATCATCTCTTGTCTACCTCCTCAGAGTCATCATCACAAAGTTTGACATTAGAATCCATAGGAGTAGCAGCTGGTCTACACCCTGCCATACCTGTCTCAGATAAAAGATCAGTAACATACTTCCTTTGTGTCATTACCATGCCTTGCTTGTTTCGCGCAAACTCCAGCCCCAAAAAGTAACGAAGTGTACCCAGATCCTTCATAACGAACTGCTCCCTAAGAAAATCCTTGGCTGCTTGAATGCCCTGCTCATTACTGCCTGTAATAACAATATCATCAACATACATTAAAATGATCGCAGTACCTCGCTGGTCTCTCTTTACAAAGAGAGTATGATCTGTTGTAGATCGGACGAAGCCCTTTTGTTCAATCAACTCCGAGAGCTTCTGAAACCAGGCCCATGGACTCTACTTCAGGCCATATATGGCCTTATGAAGACGGCATACCATACTTGACTCCCCCTCAGCAGCAAACCCTGGTGGCTGCTGCATATACACTTCTTCCTGCAGGTCACCATACAAGAAAGTATTCTTGACATCCAACTGAAATAGAGGCCAGTCACGGACAACAGCCACCGCAATGAGAATCCGTAGGGTAGAGTGTCGTGCTACTGGAGAAAACGTCTCCTGATAGTCCACCCCATATGTTTGGGTGAACCCACGAGCAACCAATCTGGCTTTGTATCTATCAACCGTACCATCAGGCCGATGTTTAACTGTAAAGACCTATTTGCTGCCCACAACTGACGTACCTGGGGGAAGTTGCACAACACTCCGCGTACCACTCGACTGCAATGTCGCCATCTCCTTCTCCATAGCTAAACGCCACGGACCGCTCTGTAGGGCCTCCTGATATGACCGTGGGATCTCCACAGCCGATAACCCAACAACAAACTGACGAAAGTCTGGAGATAAACGCTCCAACGAAGCCTGGGAGCCAAAGTCCATCCCATATTTGGGATTCATTGTCCGAGCACGCTTCTGCCTTCGATGGGCAATAGGAATGTCCAGATCATCAACTGAAGGAGTAGAATCATCTGTAACCTGTACATCCATCTGTACATGCAAATCACCCGTGTCATCAGAAGAACTCAAATGATCAGTACATACCTCGGGCGTGCTGGATGATGGAGGAGGCACATGAGCAGAGGGCCGACGCTGATAAACCTGAGAATAAAAAACAGTAGGTGGTGGTGGCGGTGGTGGTGGTGGATTGGGCTGTGACGGTGGTGGTGATGTCGGAGTAGAGCATGGAACAGATGGAGGAGGAGGCACATAGAAATTGTCCTCTTCCTCTGAGTGAGTGAGTCTATCACCTGTAGGAGAAAAATACATAAATGGACTCAAAGAAGGTGACATCTGCACTCACATAGTACCGTCGTCGAACTGGATCAAAACATCGATACCCTTTTGGGTTTTGGAATAACCCACAAAAACGCATTTGACAGCTCTGGGAGAGAGCTTGTCAAGACCAGGAGAGAAGCAATGAACAAATGCAACAGACCCAAAGACACGTGGTGTTAGGGAGAAAAGATCCTTCTCGGGAAACGCAGTCAAGAACGGGATCTTCTCTCCTAACACTGACGAAGGCATACGGTTGACCAGATAACAAGCAGTTAGAACCGCATCCCCCCAATAGGAGTGAGGGGCACGGCTCTGAATCAACAGGGTACTGGTGATGTCCAACAAATGACGATGTTTCCTCTCAGCCACCCCATTCTGTTGGGAGGTGTAAGCACATGACGTCTGATGCACAATCCCATAAGACATAAGAAATTTTGAGATGTGAGAACTACATAATTCAAGAGCATTATCATACCGTATGAACTTCACTCTAGCAGAGAAAATATTTTTTATTTCAATAATGAAAGACTGGATAACAGAAGCAGCATCAGACTTATTTTTAAGTAGGAAAACCCAAGATAACCTAGAAAATTCATCAACTGCAACAAGATAAAACATGTGTCCTTGAAGATCAGGGACACGACTGGGACCCCAAATATCAAAATGTAGCAGCTCAAACAGACCATGACGACTTGGACCTATACGACTCTGAAATGACGACCAGTGATGTTTGCCAAGTTGACATGCCTCACACTGAAAATTAGACCTGGGAGAAATCTGTGGAAGGATCTGGACCATCTTTTGCAACGAAAGATGACCAAATCGGAGATGCCAAGTGTAAGGTGAGACAAATCCAGCCCTCATAGAAGAGACACCAGCATAAGGAGATTGCACCAGTCTATAAAGACCCCTTTGCTCACGGCCAGTTCCAATCACTCTGCCCGTTAGGTTGTCCTGAAACACAAGAGCAGATGGGTCAAATATGGCACGACAATGTAAATCTTTAGTGATTTGACTAATGGACAGTAGATTCATGGAAAAATCAAGAGCATAAAGAACATTCTGAAGTCGTATCCCAAGGGTCAATTGCACCTCCCCCTGGCCAGTAATGGGAGAGGGTGTTCCGTCAGTAATTATCACGGAGCGTCCTGTCTGAGTCGCAATAAAATCATCCAATTGCTTTTTGTCACCACATAAATGGTGAGATGCTCCTGAGTCCATAATCCATTCTGATAGATCTGCTCTGTAACTACTAGTAAGTGCATACGTTGTACCTGAAGAGGATGTTGATGCTGAGCCGGCTATCTCTGAAGATCCTGAAGTACTAGTTGGTCCATGGCCAGGCATGATCTCCCGAAGTCTCGATACTAAATCCTCAAACCTCTGATCCGAGACAAGGAAAGGACCCCCTTCCTGCTGAGCCTGCTCCGCCACACGTGCCGTAGTAGTAGGAAATCCATGCTTAGAATAGCATGTTTCCTCAGTGTGTCCAGTCCTGCGACAGTAGGTGCACGACTGTCTAGGAGATCTGTTACCTCCTCCTCGCCACGACCACCTCTACCTCGAAAATGGGAATAGCCTCCTCTGCCGCGAGAAGATGCCATGGCTGAAGGTGTCGGAACTCCACTATGAGATATGGAGAGTCTACTCAACCTGCGATAGGCCTCTTCCATAGGTGGTATGGTGGCATCTGTAAGAATCTGTACTCGGGCGGCATCATACTCCGGATCAAGGGCTGCTAGAAACACTCCAGTCATCACCAAGTCCCTGTATGCTTTGAGCTGCTCCGGTGTAGCTGTTAATGGAATGTACCCGTGTAGCTTCTCAAACATACCCCTCAGAGAGGTGTACAGGGTATGAAGAGGACGCCCGTTCTGCTTCGATGTAAAGATGTCATGCTGGAGTTGTAAGATCTTGGACTCGTTCTTCGTCGGAGAATATGTGGCTGCCAGGATATCCCACATAGCTTTCGCAGTGGGTTGACTCAGAATGTCGTTGGCTATTTCCATGGACACAGTACCGGATAGCCAAACACGCGCATAAGCATCGTCAGCCTCCCATGAGGCGTTAACCCCAGTCTTGTCAACAGGTTCCTCTTGTGTGAGGATATGCTTCTTGCCATTGCACTGCATAAGACTCATGAACTGCATGGCCCACAGTTCATAGTTCGTACCATTCATCTTCACAACGGGTGTTGGACCTTTGAAGGCACCCAGAGATGGAAAATCTACCTTGTTGTCTGACATGACGACAACAATAACTTGTAACTGGGGTTACACAATCAGACGACAATGTCTACTTGGACATAGACTCAAACCACAACTCCCTCCATACTATGAGGGTTTCTTTGACCAGTTTAACTACTTTAGAGCGCTAGTATGCCCCCAGCGGTCATGCGCACAGAACATGTGCATTCAAAGAAGCACGACTAGGGCATATAGTACACACGCACATGACTTGCTTGCACAGGACTGCGCGCTACAGGAGTCGACGACACGCACGGAACTGCGCGCTACAGGACGACGCGCTACAGATGGGGTCGCCAGGCGAGAGGACTCCAGGCGATAGGACTCAGGTGATTGCAGGCGTCGCATCGATTGCACGTTGCAGGCGTCGCGTCGCGCGTTGATCGTGCAAGGTGACCGCAGGCGTCGCCACACGAGAGCTAGCGCGCAGAACTAGCACGCAGGGACGAGCGGCGATGGTGGATCGGAGATGATAGCGTGCAGGGACGATCGACGACACAGAAGGGCCTGATTGCGTGCGAGGACCGACCTTGCACAGGAACGATCGACGATAGTGGGTCGGAGGGCGGCGCCGATCTCGAAATAGAGAGAGAAAAGGGCGACGGGTGGGGTAGGGTTAGGGTTAGGGTTTCAAGAACTCCGACCTAGGACCGTCGCTCTGATACCATGTTGAAAGGGAATGAATGAGATACATGCCATTAACCCTAGAGCTCTCTTATATAGGAGAAAAGCTCTATGGGTAATTTACATAGACAGGATAATTAGAAAGACTAAATAATATAATTACTCTAACAATAACACAGGCATTTCTGTCTTCTGCTAACGCAAAAAAGGCGTGGATAACAAGAGGCCAGAGATCAACCACTCATCCAATCTTTAGTTCGTAAGAAGCTACGACCATTTCCCATTTGCGGACAAGATAAATGAGATACATCCATGATAATCACCTCAACCTTCCAAGAAGATATCCCATACCTTAAACGATATACCCCATACATGCGCGTTAACACCTTAAATAGTTCAGATAAGTCTAGTGAAGTCTAGTGCAAGCATCGTCACTATCATCCCAGATTCTTGCAGCCCATATCAGCATTAAGCATGATTCATCGCTTCCAGCCTCGAAATACAAAGACCCCCTTCATCCCTTGGGAGACTAACTGTCTCCCAATCAACAAGATACAAGTCATGTCCATCACGATTCATCCTCCACCAAAAAATCACCCTATGATCTTGTGGAGCCCATTCTGAATCCCCACAAGTAGTATTCACAATGACACAAAGGATGCCAAAATGGCTGTAAGAATTCACGGTAGAAAAGATGGGGCCACCATCAGGCCAAGTGCCCTATCGTAATTCAATTCAGATATTGCACAATGCCCATTTTATCTCATTTGTAAAAGGATTGATCATTCGTGTGTCTTGCTCGACAAGATCCCAAGTAGAGCATCTCCCCCCCATCTCTAGCTCTCTGGTTCCACCCTTCTGGAGAGAACGTGACAGTAATTCACCAATGCTCTCCAAATCTTCTTCTCTCCCTTCGCTCGTGAATCATCCACCACAACCGCCTGAATCAAATTTCTCCTTCTCCCTCTGACCATTGCATGGAAAAACCTCGTATTCACATCACCATCTCTAATCCACCTCTGCATGGATTTATGTTTCATTCCACTGCCCTTTTCCTATCCTTAGATGCAACAACCTCTAAATGCCCACCTCTCTCATTTAACTCAATATATGTTAGATCCCTAAAATTCTCCTCTTTGTTTAGCCTCACTATCATCGTCTCCATGTTCAATTAGATCTACTCGTTTCCCTAACCTCCTGCTTAAAATCAAAGAGTCTCCTTCTCATGCTGACTGGGTGGTTTCTAAACCAAATGAACCACCATCGAGCCCTCCCCTTCCACAGACATCCAGTGCTCAAACACCAACTCACAAAAGCCCTCTTCAAGGAACCAAGCCCGCTCAAATATGAAGGAGCGTGGAGTGCTCTCTTCTGCAGAGTTCCAAACGAGAAGGGAGTAATCTGACCTGGATCTAGGGCTAGAAGAGTGTTGCATGGACTAGGAAATAGAAATATAGATGCTCAATCAAGAGATGGTATTAAGGAGGACATAAAGCAGGGTACACGAATCGAGCAAGACATTCCTGATTCCGACAAATGTCAAATCTTCAATTTATTTACGTAGTAAGTTTTGTATTTGTATACTATGAATTATGATTTTATATGACTATGCTATTTGTTATTTCAACTTCTTTATGCATTTTACATGACTAAACTTCTAATACAAGCCTTACACAGTACTACATATTAGCATGTATGGGGATATTGATGAAAATCCTACTACAAAGTTTACTTTTAATACAAGCCTTACACGGTACTACATATCAGCATGTACGGGGATATCGATGACAATCCTACAACAAAGTTAATATTTAGACCTCTACTTAAGCAAATAAGTGCGTATTTACCTCTACTTAAGTAAATAAGTGTGTTTCTATCTTATTTATTCATTAAACTTTAATTTTGGGAGAAATTGATTATTATAGTCATTTCCGTTATTTAGCAGTTATAATCATCAATATTCCTTTTCAGAGCTTTGGTGAAACGGTTAAACAACAAATTTATCAATATATAAGGCCATGATATAAAGTTAAAGGGTTCTTGTTAAATGAATGAAATCGGTGTATTTTCTTTACTCCATCATGATTATCACGACACAAACAAAGTGAATCGAAAACAACTATTCCCTAGATGGGAAGTAATCACACACACGCAATGCAACATTCTAAAATGGCTAATACCTAGTTGGGAAGTAATACTAGTCCCTATTATTTAAAGGTCTTGGTACTAAGAATATCAAGAGCTACTGGATGTATGCCTATATGTTACTTGCTAGTGATTTTCCCAAATATTTTGAACATTTCAGAAATTAATGACACTGGAATAGTTACAGATGTTACGGAAACCATTACTTTCAACAAATTAAAAGGGAGAGGTCCAATAAACTTGAATTCCAGCTCTCATATGATGTTGCTAATGGAAAAAAACACTACTACAAATAATAACACCATATCAGAGAGAAGTAACCAAATGAGACCCACCACTAGTAATGCAAGAACAAGATTAGTCATATAACTCATGAAGCTAAACCCAAGCTGAGCTTTGTAGAGAAAGGATGTGTGATCTACATTGGTTGAGCTGGGTCAAATATCGAAGTAAAACAGGAAGTGCAATATATCGTGTCCCTTTTCCCTTTGCTATAGTATTGGCGCCTAGGGCATGTGTTAAAGTGGAAGTAGAGATGATCATAAAGGATTAACCAGCATTTCGGGTAATTGACACGAATAGGCACACTGATAGTACCCGTACATAGCAAAGGAAGCATCAACTATACTCAATCAAGGAAGCTGAAGTGCCTTCGAAAACCCTGATTCCCCCAAAAGCAAATCAGTGGCGCACCCCAGTCCTATTAAACTCATCTCTATCGCATGCCACGAAGGGTGCATGTCCCTTCCCCACGGACATTGAAGATATTAAAGTGAGCTTAAAAGCCATAATCTTGATGTCTATTACTTTGTTGATACATGTGTTAATTCTACGAGAACATGGTTCTATATAAATCAGCTTGATATATTTTAAATTAGCAACTACTGAGACCTGAAGGGAAGGTTTTTTTAAGGCTTCAGATGAAGATATTCTGGAAAATTCTGGAAGGGATTATTTACAAACTCACGTGACAATCCAAGACCAGATAAAACGTTTCCATTCCCTAGAATTAGATGATTCTTGTATCTGCGATCATCAATTGCAGCAGCTACAGATGTTATCCAAGGGCTGTAGGAAACCAATGTTTTGGAAAATGGGCCTCCATTTCCAGCTGCCTGTACGACAAATACACCTGCTTTCACAGCAGAAAGAAGGGTAGCATCAAAAGGATTTAAAAATGTTGTCCTCGTTGTCGTTGGCGGACTATTTGGTCCAACTGAAAGATTCAAAACGTCTACTCCATCCTGAACAGCCTGCAAAAAAAATTGTCACCTTGAATCATAAACGAAATACTTAGCTACATATAAATGTTGGATTGTTTGTTCAAAGTTCTATATTTACGTGGCATTTCCTAAGTAGAAGTATCATAAAAGAACAATAACTTATATATTGGTCATATCATATACGTTTTTCCCACTATCTGATGACTCCAACTATGTTGATGGGTCATTTTGACTACTAATTGACAGCAAGGATCATCCCTGAATCCTGATCGTTTCACATTGGTTATGGACGACTTTATCAAATCAAATATAGGGATATGTCTATTGGTGCATGTTGTTTGCATATGAATTTTTTTTGGCGTAGGAGATGAGATGGAGCCAACAAGAAGCTAGAACTTTGGAAGGTGAATCTTGGCAGTAAGGGTTTCCAATCACGTACATCAATAGTGGAATATAAGGAGTGTAAACTCAATAATAAGCTAAAGATGTGCGGAGGTCAATATTGTAAAACAATTCGTTCCGAGGAAGAAAGCTATTAAATATTTAAATTTAATCTTTCAATGATACAAAAAACTGACGACAATGTCATTGAGAATTGAGAGAATCACTTCTAAGTGGTTGAAGTGGAGAGGAGCTTCGTTTGCGCTACGATAAGGAATATTCCAAACTCAAATGCAAATGATATAAATATAGTGTTGAAAGGAATGAATGAGATGATATTACCATTAACCCTAGAGCTCTCTTATATAGGAGAAAAGCTCTATGGGTAATTTACATAAAGAGGACAAACAAAAACTACATAATAAAGTTACTC
Organism: Ottelia alismoides; assembly: GCA_037367405.1. NCBI lineage: Eukaryota > Viridiplantae > Streptophyta > Magnoliopsida > Alismatales > Hydrocharitaceae > Ottelia > Ottelia alismoides. Next base: position 145,260 of record JAZKJV010011625.1, read on the forward strand.
TAACACTCCCTCAAGCTGGAGCATATATATCTAACATGCTCAGCTTGGAACAACAAAGATGAAATGGACCCCTACCAAGGGCCTTGGTGAACATGTCTGCAACCTGCTCTCCTGATGATACATGAGAGGTTGAAATAAGCCCTTTTTGAATTAAGTCCCGTGTATAATGGCAATCCACTTCAATGTGCTTCTTCCTCTCATGGAAGGCTGGATTATTGGCTATGAACAAGGCCGCTTGATTATCACATTTCAGATGCATGGGAAGAGGAACATCAATAGTTAAATCAGTTAAAACGGATTTAACCCACATCATCTCAGCACTACCTTGGGCCATTGCCCTATATTCTGACTCTGCACTAGATCGAGCCACTACAGTTTGCTTCTTACTCTTCTAAGCTACTGGTGAGCTGCCAACAAATATAATAAAGCCTGAAGTTGACTTTCTATCATTAGGACACCCGGCATAGTCTGCATCAGCATAACCTGTGATGGATATCGAGGTATCTCTTCTAAACAGAAGACCAGTACCTGGAGACGATTTCAGATATCTCAAGATCATAAAAACAGCATTCATGTGAGCCTGCCTGGGTTGCTCCATGAATTGGCTTACCCTATTAACTGCAAAGGCTATATCCGGTCGGGTAATCGTGACATACAAGAGCTTTCCCACTAGCTCTCTATATCGTCTCTTGTCTACCTCCTCAGAGTCATCATCATAAAGTTTGACATTAGAATCCATAGGAGTAGCAGCTGGTCTACATCCTGCCATACCTGTCTCAAATAAGAGATCCGTAACATACTTCTTTTGTGTCATTACCATACCTTGCTTGTTCCGTGCAAACTCTAGCCCCAAAAAATAGCGGAGTGTACCCAAGTCCTTCATAACGAACTGCTCGCCAAGAAACTCCTTGGCTGCTTGAATGCCCTGCTCATTACTGCCCGTAATAACAATATCATCAACATACACTAAGATGATCACAGTACCTCGTTGATCTCTCTTTACAAAGAGAGTATGATCTGCTGTAGATCTGACGAAGCCCTTCTGTTCAATCAACTCCGAGAGCTTCTGAAACCAAGCCCGTGGACTTTGCTTTAGGCCATATATGGCCTTATGGAGACGGCACACCATACTGGACTCCCCCTCAGCAGCAAACCCTGGCGGCTGCTGCATATAGACCTCTTCCTGCAAGTCACCATACAAGAAAGCGTTCGTGACATCAAGCTGAAATAGGGGCCAGTCTCGAACAACAGCAACTGCAATGAGAATCCGTAAGGTAGAATGACGGGCTACTGGAGAAAACGTCTCCTGATAGTCCACCCCATATGTTTGGGTGAACCCACGAGCAACCAACATAGCTTTGTATCTATCAACCGTACCATCTGCCCGATGCTTAACAGTAAAAACCCATTTGTTTCCAACAATGGACGCACCTGGTGGAGGATGCACAATACTCCACGTACCACGTGACTGCAACGCCGCCATTTCCTCTTCCATAGCTAAACGCCACGGGTTGCTCTGTAGAGCCTCCTGGTAAGACCGTGGAATGTGTACTGCCGATAATCCAACAACAAAGTTGCGAAAGTCCGGGGACAATCGCTCCAATGACGCCTGAGAGCAAAAATCCATCCCATATTTGGGATTCATCATCCGAGCACGCTTCTGCCGTCTATGAGCAATAGAGATATGTAGGTCATCAACAGGAGGAATGACAGTATCATCAATAGCCTGTACATCAGTACGCTGTACATCCATCTGCACATTCAAATCACTTGTGCCATCAGTAGAACTCAAATGATCAGTACATACCTCAGGCGTGCTGGATGATGGAGGAGGCACATGAGCAGAGGGTCGTCGCTGATAGACTTGAGGATAATAAACAGTAGCTGGTGGTGGCGACGGCGGTGGTGGTGGTGTAGGCTGTGGTGGTGGTGTAGGCTGTGGTGGTGGTGGAGTAGGCTGTGGTGGTAGATGAGAGCATGGAACAGATGGAGGTGGAGGCGGCACATAGATGTCGTCTCCTTCCTCTGAGTGAGTGAGTCTGTCACCTGTAGGAGAAAAATACATAATAGACTCAAAAAAGGTGACATCTGCACTGACGTAGTACCTTCGTTTAACTGGATCAAAACACCGATATCCCTTCTGGGTTTTGGAATAACCCACAAAAACACATTTGACAGCTCTGGGAGAGAGCTTGTCAAGACCAGGAGAAAAACAATGAACAAATACAACAGACCCAAAAACACGCGGTGTTAGGAAGAACAGATCCTTCTCGGGAAACGCAGTTAAGAACGGAATCTTCTCCCCTAATACTGTCGAAGGCATACGATTAAGAAGATAACAGGCAGTGAGAACCGCATCCCCCCAATAGGAGTGAGGGACACGGCTCTGAATCAAAAGGGTTCTGGTTATATCCAACAAATGACGATGCTTCCGTTCAGCCACCCCATTCTGTTGGGAGGTATAAGCACACGACGTCTGATGCACAATCCCATGAGACATAAGAAATTTGGACAATTGAGTACTGCACAACTCTAGAGCATTGTCAGACCGTATGTACTTCACTTTAGCAGAGAAAATATTTTTTATTTCAATAAGAAAAGACTGAATAAAATGACCAGCATCAGATTTATTTTTAAGAAGAAATACCCAAGAAAGTCTAGAGAAATCATCGACAGCAACAAGATAAAACCTGTGCCCTTGAAGATCAGGGACACGACTGGGACCCCAAATATCAAAATGTAGCAGCTCAAATAGACCATGATGACTTGGACCTATACGACTCGGAAAAGACGACCTGTGATGTTTGCCAAGTTGGCATGCCTCACACTGAAAATTAGACTTGGGAGAAATCTGGGGAAGGATATGGACCATCTTTTGCAACGGAAGATGACCAAAACGAAGATGCCAAGTGTAGGGTGACACCGATCCAGCCCTCATAGAAGAGACACCAACATAAGGGGATTGCACCAGTCTATAAAGACCCCCTTGTTCATGGCCAGTCCCAATCACTCTGCCCGTTAATATGTCCTGAAACACAAGAGTAGATGGGTCAAATATAGCACGGCAATGTAAATCTTTGGTGAGTTGACTAATAGACAGCAAATTCATCGAAAACTTCGGTGCATAGAGAACATTGGACAGTTTCAAGGTAGGAGTCAACTGCACCTCTCCCTGACCAGTAATAGGGGAATATGTACCATCAGCTATCACCACCGATCGTTCAGATTGAGCAGGATGAAAGACACTAAACTGAGCTCTGTCACCATAGAGATGGTGTGATGCACCTGAATCCATGATCCATTCTGATAGATCCGCCTTGTAACGTGTAGTAAAGGCAATGGGTGCGGAACCTTTGAAGGCACCCACAGATGGAAAATCTACCTTGTTGTCTGACATGACGACAACAATAACCTGTAACTGGGGTTACACAATCTGACAACAATGTCTACTTATTCATAGACCCAGTGCGGTCACGCGCACAGAACAGGTGCATTCAAGGAAGGATGGCTAGGGCATAAGGTTCACACGCACATTACTTGCACACAAAGGAAAGCACGTGCACACGAAATTACGTCACCAGGCGCACACGCTCGCAGATGAGGACTTACGCGTTGATCGCACAAGGGCTTAGCGTCGCAAGATGAGAACAAGAGACTATCAGGAGAGATCACTGTTTTGGAGTTCTTTGTCAGATTTCTGGAACTGTCTGTCGCTGTATCATTTGAATCTTAGATCGCCAGGAGAGATGGAGGCGATGTCGCGCACAGGGCTAGCAGCCTAGATCGGCGATGACCAGCAGGCACACCACGAGGAGATCAGCAGCAAGGAGCGCGACCAGAGGAGATCAACAAGCACGCCACGCGCGCGAGCAGGAGCGAGGGATCCAGGCGCGCGATGAGGGCGCCAGGCGAGGAGGGCTCCTCCCTGTGCCACCATACCCTACCAGTACGGGGTTCTCGCTGCCGTCCCAAATTTTTTTTCTTATATGAGTATTCGAATTCGTATACACTTTTTTATATGTTTAAGGATGTAATAGTAAGAGTTCATTGAAATAATTTGGCATGTTAATGGTAAATATGAATATGAAAGAGGTCAAATTTAAGCATATGAATATGAAAGAAGTTAAATTTAAACATTCATCTTGCATAAATTAATAGTTAAACATAATTAATAGTAAATATGAAGCAGTTTGCTGAAATAGTTACACATAATTAATAGTAAATATGGAGTTATGGGTACGAAAGAAACATAAGATTTAGGCATTTAACTTGTATAATCGTTATCATAAACAAGTATATATTTATAAGCTTCTCAAACCACCATGTAAACTGCTAAAATCATAAAAAATCTTCAAAAAAAATAAAAACACCTTGGAAAATGCCTCGACCGCCTCGAGGCGGAACACCTCGAGGCTACGCCTCAGCCACTCGAGGTGCACGCCTCACTAGACAAGGCCGAGGCGCACGCCTCAAGGCTAAAAAGGCCCGCCTTGCCTCGAGGCGTACGCCTCGACCGTCTCGAGGCGCGTTTTTTAATACCACACCCGTGACAATAATATCATCAACATAGACGAGAACAACAACAGTACCTCTATGTGTCTTCTGAAGAAAAAGTGAGTGATCCGCAGTGGTCCGGGCAAACACCTGATGCTCTATCGATTCTGAAAGCTTCTGGTACCAAGCTAAAGGACTCTGCTTCAGGCCGTAGATTGCCTTGTGGAGCCTACACACCTTCTGAGACTCCCCCTCAACAGCAAACCATGGTAGTTGCTGCATATAAACCTCCTCCTGTAGACCTCAATAAAGAAACGCATTCTTCACATCAAGTTGGTAAAGAGGGCAGTCCCGTGAAACAACAACTGATATGAGAATGTGTACTGTAATGTCGAGTGCCTGGTCACTAGAGAGAAGGTATCCTCATAATACACTCCTTAAGTCTGGGTGAATCCACGTGCTACAAGCTTGCCTTGAGTCCATTTAAGTCTGGTCACTAGAGAGTGTTGGAGAAGAGACAAATACCTGTCCTATACATTATCCTCATAAAGGACATGTATGATAGGGCTTTATCTTGTGTAAGGACCCCGTCTGGGAAGACTGGATATTTTGACATCAACATTGGTTTACATCAAGGTTCTGCTTTGAGTCCATTTCTTTTTACTTTGATTATGGACGAGTTGACCAGTCACATTCAGGATGAGTTACCTTGGTGTATGTTATTTGCTGATGATATTGTATTAATTGACGAGACTAGAGATGGAGTAAATGAAAAGCTTGAGGTCTGGAGACATGAGTTGGAGACTAAAGGATTTCGTATAAGTAGGGCTAAGACGGAATATATGGAATGCACCTTTGATGGAAGCAATGGTGAAGAAATCGAGGTGAAGATTGGTGACGATAACATTCAGAAGAGAGATTCCTTTAGATATCTGGGATCTAGTCTGCAACATGATGGGGAAATTGATGGAGATGTTACTAATAGAATAAATACATGCTGGCTAAAGTGGAGAGGAACCTCTGCTGTTCTCTGTGATAAGAAAATTCCTTTAAAGATTAAAGGAAAGTTTTACAAAGCAGCCGTGAGACCTGCTATGCTTTATGGATCTAAATGTTGGCGTGTGAAGCATAGACATGTGCAGAGAATGAAGGTAGCAGAAATGAAAATGCTAAGGTGGATGTGTGGACACATACGTAAAGATCGGATTCGGAATGATGCAATCAGAAAGAAAGTTGGTGTAGCTCCGATCGAGGATAAGATGCGAGAAAATCGCTTAAGATGGTTTGGACATTTGCAAAGAAGATCAGGTGATGCACCAGTTAGGAGATGCGAGTGTTGGGATGTTGAGTCGGCTAAGAGAGGGCGAGGACGGCCCAAGAAGTGTTGGAAAGAGACAATACGAAGGGATCTTAGTTTTGTGGATATAAGCCCGAGATTGGCCCAAGATAGATCTGAATGGAGGCGAAGAATCCATGTAGTCGACCCTACTTAATTGTGGGAAAAGGCTTTGTTGTTGTTGTTGTTGTTGTTGTAGTAGTAGATTTTCATTTTTAAGTGGGGAGTGTGCTGGCATAGCCCATAAATCTTTTTAAATTGTTTCTCATTAGTATTTGTATTTATGTGCATGCCCGGTAGAATTCCCTGCTTTAAATAAGAAAAGCAAAGTTGATAGAGTTACAGTTCCACATACGAGTCGTAGGTATGTAAAGGAGAAGGAAATAAGGCAGGGGAGGAATGCCCCCAAAAGCCGAAGGAAGATGTGCGAGGAGGGAAGGGAAGGAAATGAGGAAGGAAAACAAAATAAGATATAGAAAAGTCTAGAGTATTTTCCAGATATACATGGAAAACAACACAAGATTGCTCGAAGATTTATATAAATTCAAAGACTCGGGGAGTGTGCAAATAAGTTTGAAGCATTTATGGGGCACGTGCCAAATTATCCCTGATAAAAGTTTTTTTAGGTTTATCTCTATCAGTTATTCTGATGTATTTTTTTATACCAATGTGGCTATATGTTTCATGCTCACATTATCTTGATTCTCTATGCATAATATAAACATCACAATTCTAGCAAGGCCTTAAATGTTGGTTTCGGTCACCATTTTGGTATCGACCAAAATAGTATTTCGGTGGAATTTCAATGGAATTTCAGTCATTTCGGTCATTTTTTGTACTAGGACCCCCATATTTCGGTCGAATTTCGATTTTGATTAGATATCGAAATTCGACCGAATTTCGCTGAAATTTGAGGCCATGAATTCCAGTTGCAAATAGCTTTCTCACAAATGAAACCCACGGAATTCAGGCCCATTTCTAATAAGCACAATCATCCAGCGACCTTTTTCCAATGATTTTTTTGGTGTGAAACACATGGATCCATCCCCCCTCCCCACACACACACAACCTATACCAGTAATCAGGCAGACTGTGAAAAATGTAGGGGTAATATTGTGATTGTAATTCGTATTAATCACAAAAGAATCCACCATGAAAGAGCATTTAGTATTTATGATTAGTATGAACATATAGCTAATCATATTGAATTAATCACCCGGAGCACACAGAACCTTTTTTTTCACTGGGTTCATTTCAAAACTTTGGAATAAATAATATAATTCAAGTTTATACACTTCAAGAAAAAATATAATGTCAGGTGAGGACGAGAGGAACAAAATTAAGAGAAAAAGCAAAAGCACTACAAAAGCCGAGGATTTGTGAGGCATAGAGGTTATATATATGTAGGGGGCAGCCCCATTTTTTCCATGTGTGTGTTAATAGGACTGACAACAACGTTTAGATGATTGTCACACTCTTGCTTAGCAAAATGATTCGGGCATAAATTTCCATATTCTTAGAATCCGTTAACAGAGGAATTTCAGAGAACATTAAACACCATGCTTCATAGAGTTTTTATATTAGTAACATACTTGCTCAATCGCAGCTACCACATCTGCAACATATCCCCCAAAAAGCCTATACAAAGCCTTGTATACAGCAACCCTGAATAGCAGTAGCATGGAGAGAAAAATGCATCAATTATATAGATATGCCTAGGAATTAAATATTTCAATAGAAGATTAATGGATTCAAAGTGAGGTTGGCATCTTCGAACCTCGCTCGTGGAGCCATGCCACTGGCTTTCCCAAATTCATGCCCATGCATCCTAACTGGAATACCATTGTTCCCAGCGGCAATAGCAGCAGTGTGGCTACAAAAGCAAGGACAGAGATTAGTCATAAACCTCTAACTTGTGACAAAAGAACTCATGCGGTATCCTTGTGTGATTAAGAGGAACTATACTACTTGTTTGAGTAATCAAACAAGAAAAGATGGTTACATCGGATATGGTTATGCTTTCCTTTCTGAAAGATCTGATGAGAGCACATGGTCCATTTTCCAAGAAGATACCCCGATGATCTATATATAGATCTTTTGAAATAAGAGTACTTATAAACAAAACAAATTCCTGGTAACAAGTAAAATATCCATTATTTTTAAATCCGTTATTAAGATTTGAACTTCTGAAGGATAAGAGTGTTGGAAAAGAAAAGAGCCCACCCATGTGTTTAGTACCACATGGGCGAGCGGTCACTATTGGGTCTGTCCGTGGGGCTATATAAGGAGCCCCACACTCCTTGTACTCATTGAGAACTTCAATAGAAGAAATGCCCAATTCAGGGGCTTCTCCCGTGGTTTCATCTCGCTCCTTCCGGAGTAGGGTTCCACGTTAAATCCCGATGTCCCCTAATGTTTTCTTTATCTTTATTCTCTGATACGCTTCCGCATCTGTTTTTCTACATGGTATCAGAGCGGGTCGATTCTCGAGGAATTTAAATTCTTATTCATGTTCGAGATTCATTGTTTTTTTTATGTCAAAGATTTGTTCGAGATATGTTCTGAAAATCTCCGCTGCTTATTTACTCGAGATCTGTTCAAGACGGAGATCTGTTCATGGTTGAGTTTTTTTAAACCCTAGCAAGTTGTTTCAAATGGCATTTGATCTCCATCTACAACGAGCCCTATTCAAGTCCAGCCGCTCGCCTTCATCTCCAGATCCAGGCGCATCTCCTTGCGCGCAGGCAGATCCAGGCATCTCTAGGCTGGTCTCCTGACCGCCACGAAGCACCAGGCGGGAAACCAGGCCTCCAGACGGAGGTCTCCAAACCTATAGGTCGGGATTGATGCTACATCGCAGGCCTCGCACGGATTTCAAAAAAAAAAGAACTAGGCGTAAATCCAGTTCCGGTGGCGATCAGCCTCCCATGCGTGATTTATCCTTCCTACGATCCCACCCAGGTTCAGCCCCTTCTCAGGCGACCCCACGGCCACCGTGCGCGTGAAGATCTCTCAGGCGCATGGCTCGCACCCCTCCTCCAGTCGTGAAGACCCAGGCGCAGCCCATCGTGCCTCATCTTCTCGCGCGATTCTTCGCGCGCGCGCGCAAGCAGTGCTCCACTCGACCCCCGTAGCCCTCATCTTCCTCGCGAGCTCCTGAGGGCATCTCCAGCATGGAAGGCCGTATCCCGATATATCGGCGATATATCACCGATATATCCATATCGACATGGGACCGATATCGAAATCGATATATCGATATATCCGATTTCAGTCATTTTCTTCAGAATGATTCCTAGATATAGCGATATATCGGCGATATTTCGGCGATATATCGCCGATATATCGATATCAACACAATATCGAAACGATATCGATATCGATATGTCCTTCCATGATCTCCAGCGACAAGTCCCCAAAAGGGGCATCGGCGATTGAATGAGGCTCTCGTGCAGGTCCGAGCTCCACGCTCCATCCGTTCTTTCCATCCGAGATCCCAGGCGGCGGCACCATGAGCCCCCCCAACGGGGTGCATGATAGATTAGGGGTTCCTACGGGAACCCTAAGTAGTGGGCCCCATTATTTAATAAAAAAAGGGAGGGGGAGGACCGTTCATTTGTTTTTAAAAAAAGAGGCGTAGCGAGTTGACAGGAGAGAGAAAGTCCAAGGCTTGGTTTGTAAAAAAATAGGGAAAAAGGAGAGAGAGTTTTCCTTTAAAAAAACAAATTTGAGAAAAAGGCGCGCACATTTGAAAGAGCCGTACGCAAGTACCTTGGAAAAAAAACAGAGAGAGAAAGAGGCGCGTACAAGAAAAAGCCGTAAGCATATGCTAACAAAAAAAAGAAAAAAAAGAAAAAAAAGAAAAAAAAGTCGCGTACAAGAAAAAAGTCGTACGCATAAAAAATGTGATTCATGTTTGCTTCTCCGAACTTGTCTATTATTTTCATTATTCTCACAAGTTTGGGAGAAAGGGGGAGCAAAAGCCATATGCATCCTGCATCATTGACTGACAGACCAAACACTCCGGATTTCACAGAATATCAAGCCATCTTCACTGTGCATCGATCTTCGTCGTGGTGTCTCTATCCTCGACATCGACTCCGCACTGGATTTGTTTTCTTCAAAGCACGACGGAGACAAAATCCGGTGACCCGCAGGCATGACTGAGACAGAGATCCGGTGACCATGTAGGCACGACAGAGACAGTCCGGTGACCTTACAGGCACGACAGAGATACGTTCTGGTGACCTGTTATACCCGTAAGCAAGCGGGTTTGTCTACCAGTTGCGGATACATACGTTTATTGTGGTGATTCAAGTGAAGATGTAATGGTGTATATTTTTCTTTATTGTTGCAAGTTGCAGCTGTCCCAGCTACCAACTTGAGGGGGAGTGTTGGAAAAGAAAAGAGCCCACCCATGTCTTTAGTACCACATGGGCGAGCGGTCACTATTGGGTCTGTCCGTGGGGCTATATAAGGAGCCCCACACTCCCTGTACTCATTGAGAACTTCAATAGAAGAAATGCCCAATTCAGGGGCTTCTCCCGTGGTTTCATCTCGCTCCTTCCGGAGTAGGGTTCCACGTTAAATCCCAATGTCCCCTAATGTTTTCTTTATCTTTATTCTCTGATACGCTTCCGCATTCTGTTTTTCTACATGGTATCAGAGCGGGTCGATTCTCGAGGATAGAGACACCACGACGAAGATCGATGCACAGTGAAGATGGCTTGATATTCTGTGAAATCCGGAGTGTTTGGTCTGTCAGTCAATGATGTAGGACGCATATGGCTCTGATACCATGTAGAAAAATAGAATGCGGAAGCGGAATCGGAAATAAAGATAAAACAATAAGAACAAAGATTTTAACGTGGAACCCTACTCCGAGAGGAGCGGGATGAAACCACGGGAGAAGCCCTCAAAGGGGCGTGTTTCTCTATTGAGTTTCTCAATGAGTACAGGGAGTGTGGGGCTCCTTATATAGCCCCACGGACAGACCCAATAGTGACCGCTCGCCCATGTGGTACTAAACACATGGGTGGGCTCTTTTCTTTTCCAACAAAGAGGTTAAGTTTCCTGTTAAGCATAATCAGATGGGAGTCCCACAATTAATCTTCTTTGTAAATGTTGGACTATATGCGTCACATGTAGTGATGGGTAATTAGATCCCTCCATGGTCCAATTACCACATTCAGTGATTTAATCCCACATCTACTATTTGTGGGACTTGGAGACTCAGTGGGGGCTATATAAGAAGTCCCTCGCCCATTGTATCATATGAGAAACTTCAATAGAAGAATCAACCATTTGAGGCGTTCTCCCATGTTTCATCCCGCTCCTCATGGAGTCGGATTCCACGTGAAATCCCAGTGTTCTTCATGTTTATTCTATTTCTCTAATATTGCGCTTCAGCATTCTCGATTTCTAACATGGTATCAAAGCAGGTTTAATTCTCGAGGATTTTATCATGTTCATGATTATGTTAATAATTTTTTCGAGATTTGATATTAAGCTTGAGGATTTTTGCTGAAACCCTAATTCTGCACAGTTCATGAACAGAGCAATCGATTCTCGAGGATTTATTTTATATCTGCTCAAGTTAAAGAAGAAAGGAGTTTTGTTCTAGGGTTCCGGATGGAATCCTAATTCTGAAGTCGATGCCGATTTCAATCCAAAGCCTTTTTATTTTGCACATGCGCGAGTTATCATGCATCTTCTCAAAGAAACCAGTTTAGATGATGAGTTCCATCAGCAACCAGGTGATGGGTTCCCTCCAGATCTTCGATTACATCCATCAAACCATGTCGGTGGCAGTATTCTTGCTCCCCGATCTCCAGTCCAAATGGTGCATCCTCCTTCAAGGTCACACACCAGGTGATGGGTTCTCCTCCAGATGGATACATGCGGAGACACAGAAGTTCGAGCACCCTCATCTCCATGCCCTAAGCGTCTGCAACCCTCGGCCAAGAAGCCCAACGATGCTCCAAACCACCGGTTGGAGGTTTCAGACCTCCGTAAGGAGGCTCACTCTATTGCTCCAGGCGACCATCCAATATTGCATGTTCCCCGCAATCATCGGGCGACGCCGCCCACCTCCTTCGCGCAAGCCCATAGCAGGTGAACACCCCCCCTCGAGGACAACACCTTTGCATGTCGCTTCGTGCGTTGCACCTCCCATGGAAGGCAGTATCCCGATATATCGGCGATATATCGGTATCGACAGGTCACCGATATATTGTCGATATGTCCGATATCGGGTATCGACACGCAAAAAAGGCGAGCTGAATCCCGATGTCGGCGATATGGCGTCGATATATCGCCGGCGATATATCGGTATCGACATGGTACCGATATCGATATGTCCTTCCATGGCTCCTCCAACAAACCCCATCGTGGGGCAACACCCTTGAGAGGGGTTCCCATCATGGGAAACCTAAATAAGAACCGACCCCTTTCCTTTTTGGATTGAAACATTTGACATGAAAAAGAAATTACGGGCCCAATTGAAATGCAGAGAAAAAGAGGAGAGAAGGGCTTCTACTTCGTAGAAAAAAAGCCCAGTTGAAAAAAAGGAAAGATGAAAAAATTGACGACTAAAAAAATGAGATTTTTATTTTGGAAAAAGGAGCGTACAAAAAAGGAGGGAAAACCCGTATGAAAAAATACGTTAAAAAGGAGACGGCTAAAAAAATATAGCAGAGAAAAAAAATGATTTGAAAAAAAGGCTGAGAAAAAAGTGAAAAAAGGATCGGCTTATGTGATTTTGTTTGTTTTTCCTGATCTTCATGTCTTCTCCCAACTTAGTTGATGTCATTGTTTTCTGATCAGTATAGAATAAAGGGGGAGTATGTGTAGAGTTTTACTGGTCTATAGTTCAGATTCTAGGCAACATGTCAGACTCGACGGATTGTTTCAGAGTCTTCAATTTAAGATACACAGGAGTATGTTTTTTGTTTGAGAGGTCTCCATATTTGATCTAGTTGACTTAGGATTTTCATGTGATACATAGAGAATCTATAATAGAGATCACATTCTCTATGTCATTGTAGGTTAGGGTTTTCATGTGGTTTCATAGGGATTCCAAAGTAGAGATCACATCCTCTGAGCCAGTATGAGAGAGACACAGTTCTCCGACGAGGAGACTTTCATACTCCATTCTCCAGCGACTGTGGACTCTGACGATGATGTTTCCATGGCTTTTTCCAGTCCGGCCCTTCAGACTCTACAATTCAGATCCAGACTCGACGGATTGTTTCAGAGTCTTCAATTTAAGATACACAGGAGTGTGTTTTTTGTTTGAGAGGTCTCCATATTTGATCTGGTTGACTTAGGATTTTCATGTGATACATAGAGAATCTATAGTAGAGATCTCATTCTCTATGTCATTGTAGGTTAGGGTTTTCGTGCGGTTTCATAGGGATTCCAAAGTAGAGATCACATCCTCTAAGCCAGTATGAGAGAGAAACAGTTCTCCGACGAGGAGACTTTCATACTCCATTCTCCAGCGACTATGGACTCTGACGATGATGTTTCCATGGCTTTTTCTAGTTCGACCCTTCAGAGAGATGGAGCAGTTGCAGGCTAGAGTTCTCCAGGTGGATACTCATTCCAGTTACAGTGACTCTGACAGACGCGGTATAGAGCACATGTTCTCCGACGAGGAGACCCAGTTCAACCCACACTCCAACCCTTTGGTTCCTCCTCAGCAGCATGGCATAAGAAACAACGTCCTCGATAGCAATTGACAATAGAGTATGTGTTGAGTTGATATTGTTTGTAGTGCATTGTATTATGAGTATGAGATTTTTTTATTTGTTCAATCTGAGCATTGCATGTTCCAGCTTAAGGGGGAGTATTGGAGTATATGTGTCACGTGAGATTTAGTCCCACATCTATTATTTGTGGGACTTGGAGACTCAATGAGAGCTATATAAGAAGCCCCTCGCCCATTGTATCAGATGAGAAACTTCAATAGAAGAATAAACCCTTTGAGGCGTTCTCCCGTGGTTTCATCCCGCTCCTCAGGGAGTAGGGTTCCACATAAAATTTTGGTGTTCTTTATGTTTATTCTATTTCTCTGATAGTATGCTTCCACATTCTCGATTTCTAACAATAAATATTTCCACTGTTGTCAAACAACAAACGAAAATATAAAGCTTCAAAAAAAACAAACGAAAATATAACTATATAACAAGTCCCAAACTCTTAGAAATACATTACTTTACTTGAATACGATTTTATCGAAACAAACATATATTAGTTATACCTTAAATATTCTATATTACATAAGAGCTCTCCCATAAGATGTTTTTATATGTGTGATCTCATAGTGACCTTCTATATGATTTATATAGATAAACCTACAAAACTTTTATATTACTCATTGTCCCCTCGAGTGGTTTTTACATAGATGATCATGTCAATATTTCATGTTACACATACTTACAAATCGAAGCTCTTGCATTTAATGTCTTGTATTAATCTAATAGTACGCCATGTTAATTCCATTAGATTTTTTATGAAAAATAATCCTTTAAATATTTTGATACATATAAATCCCTCACGGAGATCTCCTTACATAAATGATTCCAATGTCAAGAAAAACACAATTTGTTCATTACGAGGGACCTACCCCTTGTATAGGAGGGGGGATTCGATGGTGGTCAAGTTGTACATATGCAATAATGGACTAAATAATGAAGAAAACAATAAACAAATAATAACCAATTAATAAGCATTTTCTCTACTCCCCCCCCCCCTCAAGCTTGAAAATAAATCTCGTTCATGTTCATCTTGGATCTTCACCGATCAAATAGATTTTATGCTAGTGGTTTAACGAAAGCAGTTGCACGTTGATCAATCGAAGTCACATATGGAGTCTGAAGGACTCCTCTCAAGATCAGAGCTCGAGTGTAGTGACAGTTAATCTCCTAGGCCTAGATCCTTTCATGGAAGATTGTTTGCAACGAAGAAAAATGTTACTACGTCAGATTTCCATTAGTCCCATGATCTCAACACTAAAGTCTTATAAAAACGAATCTAACACATAACATCTAGGTTGCATTCTAGGCCATAACTCATACTTGGATTTTGCACTCAAACAACAATAACAACAAAACCTTTTCCCACATTAAGTAGGATCGGCTACATGGATTATTTGCCTCCATTCAAATCTATCTTGTATCATTCTCAAGCTTAGATACAAAAAACTAAGATCCCTTCGGATAGTCATATTCAATGATTCAAACACTTCTTGGGCCTTCCTCACCCTCTCTTAACCAGCTCAACATCCCAAAATTCGTGTCTCCTAATTGGTGGCCGGTGCATTAGTGACCTCTTTTGCAAATGGTCAAACCACTTTAAGCGGTTTTCTCGCATCTTATCCTCGATCGGAGTTGCACCACCTTTTATTCTAATTGCATCATTCCAAATCCGATTTTTACGTGTATATCTACGCATTCATCCACCTTAGCATTTTTATTTCTATTAATGTCATTCTCTGCACATGTCTATGGTTCACAGGCCAACATTCAGATTCATAGAACATAGTGGATCTCACGACTGCTTTGTAAACCTTTCCTTTGATTTTCAGAGAAAATTTCTTATGACATGGAATAGTAGAGGCTCCTCTTCACTTTAGCTAACTTGTATGTATTCTATGAGTAACATCTCCATCAATTTCCCCATTATGTTGCAAAATAGATCTCAAGTATTTAAAAGAATCATTCCCCATCAATTTCCCATCAACGAACCATAGCTTTTACACTCAAACAAACAAACAATATCTATTTCTTGCTATACCATATATCAAGATTGCCTCCAACAAAGTTGCATAACTATATAGTAGAAGTCTCACGGTGTCTAACACCAACATAATCTGCATTAAGTACCTAATAATATGCAAAGAAGAGCCCTTCCTAAATAAAAGCTTTTTCCCAAGTGCGTCCTCAAGATATCTCAAAATGTGCATTACAACATCAAGGTATACCTTCCTAGTACCTCATAAATTGGTCAACCCGACTTATAATGAGGGAAATATTCGATCATATCATATTGATATAGAGGAGCTTGCCTACCTTAGCCTCAAATTGGTTAGCATTGACTTCGTTTATGGTATCCACATACAAATATGACCCACCCCAGACTCGTGAAGCAAGTCAAGAACATACTTGTTTTGCGAGAAAACTAGCTCCCTATAACAACGAATCACTTCAATGTCAACAAAATAGTTTGAGCTACCATGATCCTTGGTAATGAAATGCTTCTTTAACACTCCATCCTAAAGACACCATAAGCATCTCTGTCAGTGATAACAATATCATTCAGGTCGGATCCTTGTAATAAAGTAGTAGTCCTTTACCATAAAAACACCATGAGCATTAGGGTTGGGCATTGGGTTGGGCCGGCCCGACCCGGCCCAAAACCCGACCCGTATAACCCGACCCAAACCCGAACTCGAAATTTAATGGGTGGGCTGTGGGCCCCAAAATGAGCCCATATTGATTATCGGGTCGGGTTTGGGCCTGAGAAGGCCCAAAGGCCCCAAACCCGTTAGCCCGATAGCCCGACCCATTCTAAAACAAGTATATTCATATCTAGTACGGTATAATTATATCAATTATATTCATGTTCATTCCAAATACCATGTTCTAACTTTAATATCCTTATTTGAGTGTAGAATAAATGCTTAGACACATTAATAATCATATCCACTAGTGGATTGAGGATATTATTACATTAATATACAAGATTATTACATTAATATGCAAGAATGGAATATGTGTCCTCAAGTGTTACATCATGTACAATTGTAAGTAACCAATCTTATTAGGTCATAGTGCCCGCATCTACAATAGAATATGTAATGGTGAATTGAATGGTGGTTTAAGTCGCCATATTTTTACCACATTTGTATTTCCAACATACAACTAATGTTAAAATCACAAATTAGTTAGCATGCTTTATAGTTTTAAACATGCACACATGCATAAGAAACAACCACACAAATGCTAGAAGAATGGAAGACATGATATTGGTATACACAGGTGTTAAATTGGGCCGGCCCGACCCGAACCCGACCCATTTTGTTTGGGCTTGGGCCTAATTTTTGAAAATAAAATGGGCCTAGGCCCGACCCGTTAGCCCATATTCTAAAATGGGCTTGGGCCGGGCCAAGGCAAACTCGGCCCGAGCCCGGCCCATGCCCAACCCTAATGAGCATCATTGCCTATGACGGTAATATCATCCATGTAGACAAGTAGAACCATAATCCCACTAGAAGATTGCCACACAAGTAGAGAGCGATACATATTAGACCTAATAAATTGCATTTGTTCCACCACATAGGAAAGCTTGTGAAACCAATCACTAGAAATATGTTTGGGTCCATAAATTGCATGTACAAACAAAGAGTCTTGTAAGACTCCTCCATAGTGATAATAATATCATCCATGTAGACAAGTAGCACCATAATCCCAATGGAAGATCCCTCCATAGTGATAATAATATCATCCATGTAGACAAGTAGCACCATAATCCCAATGGAAGATCGCCACACAAGTAAAGAGTGATACATGTTAGACCAATAAATTGCATTTGTTCCACCACATAGGAAAGCTTATAAAACCAATCACTAGAACTATGCTTGAGCCCATACGTGCAAGACTCATCCTTAGCCACAAAACCATACAGTTTCTCCTTGTACACCTCATGAAGATCTTCACATACAAAAGCATTATTTACATTAAGTAGATGAAGAAGCTGATCCTTTTACACTGTAACAACTAACACAATATGCATCGTGTCAAAATAGCAGAGAAAAAGTGTCAAAACAAGCATAAAAGGTATCAAAGTAGTCAACCACGTATATGTAGTCCTTGACTACAAGGCATGCCTTGTATCACTCTACTCATCCTTCACTACACACATCTTAGATTTTCTCGCTCCTTGATATAAGGTCACAAACATGTTGGACTCTCGTGTAAAATTTTGACCTCAAAAAATACAATCATTTCTGGCACTCCAGGTGGCCCACAAAAGTGAAAAGATCGGAGACATGTCCTCATGTGAATTCTCGCAAACTGCTCTAACAGATCTCTAAAATGCTAAGGCATCATCTATGTTAAGTCAATCAATTCCAGCCTCTGCTCATTCCTGTCTTGAGAGAGAACAACCAAACAGAAGGTGATCCAAGTCCTCATTACCCTCACCTTGATATAAGGTCACAAACATGTTGGACTCTCGTGTAAAATTTTGACCTCAAAAAATACAATCATTTCTGGCACTCCAGGTGGCCCACAAAAGTGAAAAGATCGGAGACATGTCCTCATGTGAATTCTCGCAAACTGCTCTAACAGATCTCTAAAATGCTAAGGCATCATCTATGTCAAGCCAATCAATTCCAGCCTCTGCTCATTCCTGTCTTGAGAGAGAACAACCAAACAGAAGGTGATCCAAGTCCTCATTACCCTCACCGCACCTTCCACAAATCACGTCATTTGTATTCAGGATCGTGTCTCACCGCACCTTCGTACGCAACTGACCATGCCTGGCCAACCAAACAAAAATCTTAATCTACGATGGAATCTTGCTTCGCCAAATAATGTTGCAGCCCTTAATGACATCATGTGTTGTAGTCTCGCTGAGAGAAAAAGCAAGGTACGCATTTTTGACACTGAAACAACCATCTTCTCATTCAAAATGGTCTCGACCACAATTTAGCTCCCCGAACTCTGCCAGCTCTTCAAGTAACTCCATGAATTCATCTAGTAGTTGTTCTGAGAATCTCGTGGTGAAAGTCGGGGTCCAAGTGCCATGCGTCCAAGCCTGACGAACCAAAATACCATGATCCTCTGCTAATGCTTACGAACGTGGATATCTCTCGCAAAGTGCACCCAAACCTGTCCAACTATCCAGTCAGAAATGAAATAGATCACCACTCCCCATTACATGTCGTAGACGTAGGTCCACTTCTGGAAGAATCTTCCGAATTCCTTGCCACAAAGATGAAGGGGATTGTATGTCTAATGCAGTCAGAGATCAACAAATGCCATAAACCATCTGCATCAATCGATTGAATAGGTCGTCCCCACTTCCCCACAGTCGAGTAATCCACTTGCATAGAAGGGTCCTTCTTCTTAGGATTCATCCGAGTCTCCCAATCAACGTGGTGAATACCACACATGTCCTGCCTACCATCCGTCCAAAAAAAATAACATATCATAGCCTCATGTCTCCCAATTAACATGGTATTTTATTCATCTTCGACATTAAAGAATTACCCTAAAAAATAATAGCTTTAGATTGTTGGAGGTTTATGTTATATTATAATATCTTAGTATTATACAATATTTTTGTCAAATTGTATGTTTTTTGAACAAATATGAGGCTTATGTCTTGATTGCCTTGAGGCTATGCCTCACCTCGATTCTAAAGAAATTTCCTTGTTCCACCTTTCATTTTTTAAAACCCTAACTTTTCCCTTTATGGGGAGAGTTGGGGTACCCATTCATAATATAAGAAACAATTATCTCCATAAGGTATCTCTCTCCCTTCACTTTCCTTGCTCCAGTAAAACCGTTGTGCATTCCTTGGCGGCCAACCCGCACCACCATATCCCCTCCAACACCGCTAAGCATCAAATCCACCCACCTCATCCTGCTCTCATCAATGTTGCTGTCAATGAAGGTGTGGATGCACCCTTCATACGGCAATCAGCAATGACACCATAAGTGGCGCTAGCCATCCCCTTTCATAGTCGTTACAGATACTCCCAACCAAGAACACATAGCCATACCATAATCAGTCATTGCTCAAGCCTCTAGACTGCCCATCTGATGGTTGATCACCAAGGTTTTGATGACATAAATCAAATGCCACATATTTTGTTCTCAACTCCTTGGTTTTTCTCTGTCTCGAATCCACATTTTTTCAATTAGAGATCATAAGAAAGATACCATTCCATTATTTAGATCCACGAAAACAATGTGTCCTATTCATGAGCATTACAGAAAGCTTCAACAAAGAATGTGTGCTCATACATCTAGAACTGATCAAGAAAATCAATGCAAACAAGTCATAGAAGTAAGACAATGCATGTGCAAAGGCATAGTTGATCAGCTATCTCTCTCTTTGGAAATTGCTAATGATGTGTTAAATTAGCACAAAGCAAAAACTACATAGGATATCTTGTCTACAATATATTCCTATACCAAGAACAAAAATAAGATAGTGTGGTTGAGGTGCAAAAAATCATGGATCGGATTATTTTGCTAAAATTGGTGCTCGAAGAAGAAATTCTAAATATCATCTAAATTTATGCATTGCAAATTGGTTTAAATGAAAGGACTAAATAAGTTTTTTGGGGAGGATTTGGATAAGAATATGCAAGGAATCCAATAAAGAGAGATGATTTACCTCGGTGGAGATCTTAATGGACATGTGGGAAAGGATGCTTCAGGGTATGCTAGTGTTCATGGAGGCCATGGCTTCGGGGATATAATGAAGAGGGAAAAGTCATTCTGAATTTTATAATGTCTTATGATATTTTCTTTCCTTTTTTAAAAGAACTTATGACAAAGTTTGCCCTATAAACCTTTTGAGCCTTCTCTTTCTAATCCTAAGGCCCTCTTCCTTCGTCCTCTAAGGCATAGGCTCCAATCTTCCGAGGAGAGGGAGCTGAGCGGTTCTCTCTCATAGCCGCACACACAGACAGCAGAAGTCAATCAGAGCTCAATCCAGGGGGTGGACCATGCACTCCTTTCTTTGCTTGCTCTTTTCCCCGGTTGGTCTTCAACCTCACTTCTGCTCGTACCTAGGTGCTCACAGACATCCGTCGGTAGTTGACAAATCCCTCTTCAAGAAGGAGGGACATTTAATTACTTGTAAGAGTAACCTGATTAGAACACAAATAGAATACTTTTGCATTGAGGAGAAAAGATCGGTTATGTTGCAAAGACTGCAAAGTAATCCAAGGAGAGAGTTTGACAATCCAAGATCACTTGTTAGTCATAGATGTGCAAATAAAAGGGCTAGTAAAGAAAAAGAGAGTTTCCAAGATCGTTAGAACTAGATTGTGGAATCTTTAATTGAAGTAAAGGATATTTACACCCATAACCCTAAGTAGTTTCGTAATTACCCAGGAACCCTCGATAATCATGAATTACACTCAGGACCCTCAATAGTGCTGAACTCTTACATAGTGCACCCCCGTGTTAACTTCCGTCCCATTTCTTGTTAACCATGACAGAATCCATCAAATATTTACATTTTTAACCCTTTAAGTTCTCATTATTTACATTTTCCTCCCCATCTCATCCTCCAGCCTCATCCTCCCATTTTGCCTTACACAGAGAAAGAAGGGTACTGCTCCTCCCCGCATCAGACTCTGCCACAACACCGGCATCAACAGAAGTTGGACTCCCAACCCAACAGATCTAAGTAGCACTCCCTCATCCCGTCTCGACCAACAGCAGCAACAAGACAGGGAGAGGGGGAGAAGGAAGAGGGAAGGATGCAGTACAATAATGTGGTCGACGGGGGATAGAGGATGAAGAAGGGGAGGGGGAGGTGGTCGACGGGATAGGCCGAGCTGGAGGAGAGGAAGAAGGAGAGGGGAGGTGGTCGACGGGGGTGGGGGAGTCGGAGGAGGAAGAAGAAGGGGAGGGCGAAGGTGGTCAGCGGTGGTGGGGGGGCTGGAGGAGGAAGAGGGGAGGAGGAGGTGGTCGACAGGTTGGTCGAGCTGGAGGAGGAAGAAGGGGAGGGGGAGGTGGTCAGCGGGTTAGGCCGAGCTAGAGGAGGAAGAAGAGGAGGGGAGGTGGTCGGCGAGACGGGCCGAGCTGGAGGAGGAAGAAGTGGAGGGGGTAAGCGGGTGTGGAGGAGCTGGAGGAAGAATGGGAGGAGGAGGTGGTCGGTGGGCTCAGAATGCTTGGAGCCAACCACATGATCTAAGTGGGCTCTCATGTATGCCAACTCACCCTTGGAGGGCTCATACGACTCCAACGGCAGCACTCCAGCGCCCATGAAAATCGTGTGCAGCAGATTCATGACGATGAGGTTGCTCCCCGTGGAGTCGCTCTTCGCCCCGTACCATGTCTTCTTGCTGTTGCAGTACATGGTCCACGCAAGCTCCTCCAAGAGCTTGAACTTGTTCTCGGGTTTCTTCCCGTACTCAAGAACGATGGGCACCAGGGCAGAGGTGTCGACGAGTGGGGAGGAAAGGGGGGAGGGGGGAGGTGACGAGCCCGGAAAAGCCGCGATAAGAAATCGTTTTTAATGATCGATCGTGAAAATAAATATATGTCGTTCGTTGTAGGCGGCAATCGGAGACAGTCAAGAAATAACCACAAAATAATGATTCAATTTTAATCTCGTGGTTTATGTTTATTTTACTTGGGCAAGTCCCAAGGTCGATCACAAGGAGGCAAAGGAACAACCTAGATTAATGTCTATCCAATTTTTAGTTCGGTTTTCAAGGCGGTATTTTTTTGGAATTTTTCAATGCAAGATTAGATGCGAAATGCAAATTCGGCCTATTTTAGGGACTAAAATGTAAAATACGTTCAAATGGTGTTCGAAAAATACGAAACTTGGCCGAGATGTAAAAAATGATGAAATAAGTGCACAGTAATTTTTTTGGAATTTTTAGATGCAATATGAATTTTTTACGAATTTTTAATGCAAACAGAATGATTTTTCAATATTTAATTTTAATAAATATTAAACCTACTTATTTTCGAAAACTAAAATTATCTAAGATCTATCACTAGGTGATGGATCCCAGAAAAATCCTAGATCACAAAAATGTGGGGTCTAATACCTATTAAAAATTAAACAGTGAAATATGCAAAATGATTTATACAAGGCAAATGATGCAAATGCAATGATTTTTGGGCACAATGTCAAGCAACTTAATCTCTACAATATGTGATTTTTGGGGAATTTTTAGAGTCACGGTTAATTAACTACAAATTTTCAAGCACAGATTGGGCAAAATATTCTAATTTCCACAAAACAATTATTTAGTAATCAACCGTAATTCATAAAAACATCCACAGCATGTCAAAATGTAGAGGATTAAGAGATAAACAAAATGCTATTTTTAAATAAATAAATGAAATCTAGAAAAGGTTCAAAACAGAGGGAGAACACAGGGGTATGAATGCAAATGTAATAAATAAATAAAATTAAAAAATGCAGAACAGGGACCTATATATAATTACCTAAACTGGGGGGCGAATATGAAATTTTCCAAAGAGGCACGTGCAAAGCACGTGCCCTTTTGAGGCGGGGACTGGACTGCGAATAGGTGGAACCCCGGGGCTGCTTCTGTAATTTACCCAAAGGAGCACGTGCGGAGCACGTGCCCCTGGGTTTGCTTGCTGGGGACGTTCCCCCACGCACGTGCGAGGGGCGTGCGGGGGGGGCCTCGGGCTTTGGGCCCGGCCGGTGCGGCGGTGTGGAGGCGGACGATGGAGGTTGTCGCGGCCGAGGTGGCTGGAGGTGATGACGTCGTGGACCTCCCTCTGGCCGACACACGGCCTAGAGGGCGGTTGCGGCGGTTGTGGTCCTGGTCGATGAAGGCCGGAGGTGGAGGAGCGTGGGCGAGTCGATGAAGAAGCCTGGTCGCTGAAGAAGGTGGCCGGTGGCGTAGCTCCTGGGGGAGAAGGAGGAGCTGGCCCGGTGGCGTGGGCGAGGGCCGCTCCAGGCGGAGGAGGCGCTGATGAAGATGGACCTCCAGGCGTCGGGTGAGGCGAGTTGTCGGAGGCGAAGCGGAGTTGCTGGGAAGTCGTCGGAGTCGATGAGATCGTTGGCGGTGGAGTCGTCGATGACGTCGGAGGCGTTGGGCTAAGGAAGGCGGAGCAGAGTCGAAGTAGTTGGCTCGACGCCAAGGGCGGAGCAGTAGCAGCAAGGCCCGGTGAGCGCTGCGACGGCCGCACAAAGATGGCCGGACCTCGTCGAGGAAGATGGCACCGGGCTGTCACCCCGGTGTGTCTTGAAGCGCAACTCGGCGGATAAGTTGAGAAAGGGGGCGGCGAGGGTGTATATATAGGAGAGGGTTCGGAGGTGGCCGGTGCGAGGATAGCGGGGCTGCCGTTGCGAGATGGGAGGAGCGGCGGCGGTGGTTCCGAAGATCGGGGGCGGGCGGCGCTTGGAGAAGATGAAGCACAGCGGCCGTTCGATCGGCCGAGATCGAACGGCCGCGATCTTGACACGTGGCAAGGGGGTTAAAGGGAGAGGGAGCGGGCGCGCGCGTGCAGTGCGCGTGCGGGAGTGGCACGTGCGCTGCACGTGCGTGCGCTAATTTATTTTATTTATTTTTTTTTTATTTTATTTTTTTTTTATAAAAACGAAGAATTAAAAAGCCCAAAAACCACTGACACGTGGCGGCCTCTGAGGCTGCCACGTGTCAGCTCCAGATTAATCGAAAAATAAATCATTTGTAAAATCAAAAAGAAATAGCAAATGACCTCGGATCGAAAAAGTTCCTTCACGAAAAATGCTCGTCTCGACGAGATCTACAACTTTCATGAAGACATCAAAGCCAAATTCGGTCAAATGTGAAAAGTGAATTTTTGGGGTATCCCATGTACATAGAATACCTTGATTTTTGGGTTTTCTAATTTTTTTGTCAATTTTAAACACGATAAAAATCCGGAAAAATAAGGAAAACTCAAAGATAAATAAAAGAGACCTTAATCTAATTTTTTTGGATTTTTATTAATAAAGAAAATATGCACATAAAATACAGGTCAAAAAGC
Source organism: Ottelia alismoides (assembly GCA_037367405.1). Classification (NCBI taxonomy): domain Eukaryota; kingdom Viridiplantae; phylum Streptophyta; class Magnoliopsida; order Alismatales; family Hydrocharitaceae; genus Ottelia; species Ottelia alismoides. Next base: position 169,845 of record JAZKJV010011625.1, read on the forward strand.
CGCGAAAATACACTGTACAAAAGAGGCCCAAAACCCAACTTTCACATACGAGCTCTGATTCACTTGAACTTGGTCTTGTTTTGAAGGTAATTGAATGTGCATTAGTTCAAAAGTGAGTAGGATCAAATCGGACACTGGATGGGGAAGATATGTGGCTTTTAGTCCGAAAATCCTGAAACTAGGGTTTGGGTTTTTGGTCCACTTAACAGGGTTAATTATTTTTTTGTATTTTTTATTTATTCTTGTTAGTGATGTGTACACAGTGGAAGTGAGTTTGTGGTATGCGGTGTCAGTATGAAGGAGTTAAAAATAGGGGAAGTTAGGCTACTTACAGGTCAATTTTTGGCTTGGATTTTTGGCTTCTTATTTTATGCAGAAATTAATGCTAAAATGCAATTCTTATGCAATCATGCATGAATGCTAATTATGCAGAATAAATACAGAAATGCAATTGATTTTGAGGGACTTGAGCTTTAATTAATGAGACTTAGAATGGTGAATCTGAGATTCATCATCCCCCTATACTTAAACCATGCTCGTCCCTGAGCATCTAAAAGAAATGCCATGAAGTGAAATGAGACTGGGTTCCATACCAAGATCATGAACTGAAGGTGAAAGTGAAACTAAGCTCGACCTTTGGATTAATAGTGTGGCGGAACTTCTGTGAGACTTAGAATTTCAAAATCAACAGCCCTCAAGTTCTACACATCATTGACACAGTTTCAACTCAGAAGTCATCTTAGATCAATCTTCTTCCCAAAGTATACCCTATGAATATTGAACAACCGACTCATGTGTGTGAAGGGTTTTTAGCTCTTCCCATCCAGAATGCCGGACTACCATGCTCCTCTCCTCTCCAGTAACTCGTCCTCGGGGAGTCAGGTATTTCCTTCTAAGGTCTGTCGTGCTGTGTTCACAATCGAAATGGGGGAGAAGCTAGAAGAAAGAGAAAAGAACTGGAGGGGGTGGCCAGTGTAGTCACCTCTCCTTGTGAAGATGGCCAGTGTAGCCAAGTCTCCACCAAGATCTGCAGGTTTCTTGAAGCTTGGACCTTTTTGGTCGAATTTTTATTTGGTAGAATGCTTCTTTGTATTTGGAATTTTTGGTGGTTCTGCTTGGATCTTGTTTTGCCCCTACGGATATAGCATCTTTTTATTCCGTACATTTTTTTGGGGTCTTAGAAAAAATTGTGCCCAGCCGTCCATCCCTTTTCCGAAGCTTTATTTCAACCCGTACTCCGGTCTTTAGATTTCCACGCTACCAGAAAAGAGACTCACACAGTCTTCCAACATCCCGTTTGGGTTGAGCTAAGTGCATAGTGCGAGAGTGCGAATTAATTCCCTATTCCAGAGTTGTACCCAGAATGAAGAGACCAGGTTAGACACTAAGAGTCAAACGCTGCACATTGTCATGTGGAACTTAAGGAATTAAGTCAAAAAGACCTGAAGCTCTTAAAATTCTATTTCTCGGTGAAGTTCCTCTGAAAATTAGGTGGATTAAGGTCAAGCCCAGACCACTCTCGGTTTCGGCTCATAACTCGGTTCAGAACCCAATGACTTTTCACAGATGCAAATGCATGCGGTGATGGATGAAGTGCCGGTGCGTGAAATGCAGATACTAATTAATTTTTTTTTTTTTTTGACATTTTATGCAAGGGGTTTTTTATGCAGAAAGTGGAATAAGAAGCCTCTTTTTCATTTTTTTTTTTTAGAAAATTAGGGCAAGTCAGTGTTCATCTTTCTTTCTTTTTCTTTTTCTCTTTTTTTTTTAGTACCCACCCCGTAAATACATATAGACTTACGCGAAAGTACGAGATATGGGTAAAATATATACATAGTATATACAGACCCCCCTATACTTAGCGAGTGCTGTGTCCTCAGAGCACAAAAAGCGTAATGAAGACATAGCTCGGGCTAAGCGTAAGAGGGTTAAAAAATTTATATACAACGGGTTAGGAAGTAGAGCGGAAAAGAGTGAGTGAGGAGAATATATACAGGTGGATGTCGGCTCCCCCTATACTTAGGCTCTGGACAGCCTAAGTATGGAAGAAGGGTGGAAATGGAGTGGTTGGGAGGATGAGAAGGATGGTATAAACAGATGGCATCGGTCCCCCCCCTATACTTAGGCCTTGGCCTAAGTAGAGGAAGAAGCTGTACAAGGAGACCGATGTGGTCGGGAGGGAGGGTGGTTAGCCGAATGCTTAAGGCGGTTTTCGGCTGATCTTCTTGTGAGCCTGCGGTGGGAGATCATAATGATGAGGTGAAGATGGAGCATATGATTCCCAACTACAATCAGTGTCATCCTCAGAAAAATCATGATGGATAATAGATGAAGTGTTTGAGTCAGATGAAAGATATCCATCATCAGAGTTATCTTCAGAGGAGTAATATTTGAAAGTGGACATACTCCAAGTCTGCATATCTCTTTGTTTCTTTAATTGTTTCCTCAGAATTCGTTCCTTCTTGGGGTCAATCGATTTGTCCTCAGATGATAGCTCAGAAGCACCGGTCTCAGTCAGCTCATACGAAAGAATTCCAGTGTACTTGAAGAGGGCAGGAGCATCAGCTTTGGATGAGTAGTAGTTAGGAACGGGAGTTGTCCAACGAGGATTGAATTTTGGATCCTTACGAAGATATGGCTTTAGGGCTGCCGAACAGACTTCACTCATGTAGACTACCTTTTCCGGACCTGATGAGGGATCATCAGACGATACCTCTTCCGGAAGGTCAAAGGTGACTCTCTTTTTATTTCGTCGTGAAGGTGTCGGTTCACTTGAGTATCCAGATGAATAGCCATTTGAATTTTCCTTGGTTGGTGCTCGATCTACGTGCTTGCTCTTAGTCTCCCGTATGTTTGAGCACTCTCGATTTGGGATGATTTGGTCAAGATATTCAGAGAATGTTGCTCCAGGGTGTGACCATGCATACGTCTCAGGATCGTAGTAGAAAGATTTGTCTATTTTGAGATTCTTGGGGATTTGAATATTGGGGAGAGTCTCTGCATGTTCTTTCTCCATTGATTCGATGTTGGCGCAATCCTGCGTCGAGTTGATGTAATCTACGTAATCAGAGTAGGTCGACCCAGGGTGTGCCCATGCATAAGTCTCCGGATCATATGATTCATATACATGATTCTCCCTGGTGAGAGCGACTGGGAATGGAGCAGGGGGGAGATTTTCTAAACCAATAGTCTCATCAACAACCGCTATCTTAGGTGTGGCTGCGGGGTAGGGCTCTTCTACCGCTTCAGGGTTACGGTTGTTGGGGACTTCGTGGGTTGCCTCAGAAGATCGTGGTTCCTCAAAGACATGGTCAGATCTAAGTGCTTCCAATGCTGTGAAATTGATTTCCCGGGTCTCACAATCAATACTCGCCTTGGCCAATGCCAAGAATGGCTTTCCGAGAATGATTGGAGACTGGGTAAATTCCCCTTGATGCTCAATATCAATGATCGTGAATTCTACTTTGAGCGGGGCACCTTGGAATTTCATGATGACAAAAATGGTTCCTCTCGGCCGTTTTATCGATCGGTCCGCTAATTGAATGATCTCTCGTATCTTTCGAATCGGTCCGAGTTTGAGTTCATGGAATACAGAGGTCGGGAGGATATTAATTGGTGAATCATCATCAATCCGAGCATGGGTGAAAATTGTGTCTTTGATTTCACATTCAAATCTGGGCAACCGCTTCACTATGCGGCTCTTGGTTTTTCTCCTCAACACGAAGGAGGAGGCCATTGACAATATATGTCTCTCGGTTTTTGTTCGAATCCTGCCCGATTTCTTCATCGTTAATTTGCTCAATACAAATCCTTTAAGATCGGGGAAGTGTTCAATGGCCTGTAGAAAGGGAAGTTCAAAAATCAATTTCTTTCCTAATGCTTCCGTACAGTTGGATCCAAATTCCTCAGATCGTTTTCAGTCTCAATTTTTATGAAATTTTCTAAATTTTCAATTTTTTTGTGGTTTTCAAATATTTCTATTTTTTTGGTATTTTCTGGGTGGTGTGGGGGTGTGGGGTGTTCTTCAGATGGGCTCTGGAGTTCAGGGTGAGGGTCAAAATTGTCCATAGGTCCCTGAATATCCTCAAAATTTTCAATTTCAGATTCAATCATTTCCTCATCTATTTTTATAGCCGAGCTACCAGAGATTAATCGATCGGCAAGTTCTTGAAATTTATCCTCCATTAAATCAAATTTCTTATTCATCCTCAAATATTCTCCAAAATCTCTTCTTGGCCAAATATGGGAGCAGTTGGGGCATGTTTTTGTAATTCAATGTCCTCTTCCATTTTTCTATATGTACTAGGAGAGGGATCTCTGGAAATATTCGATGTACGATCATCATTTTCTGAAAGTATATCCTCAATAATCATGGAAGGTGGCTGCTCATATGGTCTAGGTAAGTGGAGTTGGTCCAAGGAGAGTTGTGATCTTTGTGGCGGCCCAATCCTCTGTATGAGTGAAGAGGGGGTTATTATGTTCAATCCAAGGTAATGATTTTTCTTTGGTTTTCAAGAATGATGGAAGAGGTGAAGAAGTGTTCAATTCGATCATGTGGTTATCTTCTCCCATGAATGATGGATTGACATTTATCGAATATGAGGGGTGAATTGTATGATCAATGAAAGAGGATTAAATGAAGAAGTAGAGCCCTCAATAATTTCTTGATTTGTCTGCTCTGAATACAAAGGGTTGTCATTCATAAAATAGGTCAGATTAGCAGAAGAAGATGGATTTATTGGTGGTTGAGGGGGAGGTGTTTTGGGTCTAACCGATACGAATTCGTTTTCATAGTATATCTCTGATGGATTCTCGGAAATACGTTCGGCTATTTTTTGAAAGAGCGGAGAGGAATGAGGGGTTAGGTCTGCAAGAATTATTGGACAAGAATTCCATGGTGAATTTTAAATCAAGAAAAGGAGAGAGATGATTGCACGGGATAGTCAAGAGAAATCAAATGTGCGGCTATTGATCTTGAAATCGGTTCACGCACACCAATGCAAACACAATTCAAACCCTGAGTTCACCAACGCACACAATGAAGCCGTAAGAGTTCGGCTATTATCTTTTCAATTTTAGTTGGTGATAAATCAATCTTGGCAAAAATTTAGCGAGCTGAGATTTCGGATTTGGGCTTTAACCTTAAGTGTCGTCTCTCGCTCACTCAGAAAAATGGAAACATACAAGGTCGGGGTTGCTCTCCCGCAGAAATTCTTGATTTTATGGATTATTTTGATCGGCTATATTTAGCAGTCCCAATTTTAATGAGGTGATCACTGAAAAATTTAGATGAGCACAAATACACGTCTACCGTCCAGTCCCAATTTCCTTTAGATTTATGTGATAAAACAAGGGGGAGGAAGTCGGGAAAAGCCGATGCACGCGGAAAACTATGATGAATGCTCAGTTAGAAGACTTACAGTGCCTCCTCGCAATCTCCATGTGGGATGCAGTACAGAATTTTTAAAAATTACACTAAATGCGTGCAAGCCGATGAGAACCGCACCTAAGCAGAAAGTTCTATTAGCGGGAAGAATTGAGTTAAATTTTTGGCTAAGTTGAACGATCTAAGGTGCGTCTCAGTTAATGTGCAGTGTGGCTTAAGATCCTACGAGCACAAGCAAAGATAAAAATGCTCTAAGAGCCGTATGTGCAGGTCTATCCTATTCGCCACTCAAGTCGGGCCCCACCCTCACCGGAGAGTGAAACAGGCCACGACACACCACAGAAAAAGTTCAAGGTCTTTTTTTTACATGCGCGAGAGTCCAAACGGACACCGCTGTAAATGAGCAGAAATGGAAATTTGCAGAAATTAAAAACCTAGACTCTACTCTCTCTCACGACTCGACTCGATCTTAGATTAATTGCGGTTTCTTCGGGTGTCGGTGAAGATGCGTCGGTTCCCTGAAAAACCGCTCCACGTGCGCCGGGTATCTCGCAAGAAAAATAAGAGAGAAAATGTAAGAGAGTGACTCAAAATAATCAGAAATGAAAGAAATGCTGAAAAATAAATACAAGCAATAAAATGGGATTTACAGTGAAAAAATCGGGGGTCAGACTACCCGAATTCGAAAAACCGAACAAAAAATTTTCAAAACAAGAAACTAAGCCGTTTGCCTCCCCGGCAACGGCGCCATCTGACGAGCCCGGAAAAGCCGCGATAAGAAATCGTTTTTAATGATCGATCGTGAAAATAAATATATGTCGTTCGTTGTAGGCGGCAATCGGAGACAGTCAAGAAATAACCACAAATTAATGATTCAATTTTAATCTCGTGGTTTATGTTTATTTTACTTGGGCAAGTCCCAAGGTCGATCACAAGGAGGCAAAGGAACAACCTAGATTAATGTCTATCCAATTTTTAGTTCGGTTTTCAAGGCGGTATTTTTTTGGAATTTTTCAATGCAAGATTAGATGCGAAATGCAAATTCGGCCTATTTTAGGGACTAAAATGTAAAATACGTTCAAATGGTGTTCGAAAAATACGAAACTTGGCCGAGATGTAAAAAATGATGAAATAAGTGCACAGTAATTTTTTTGGAATTTTTAGATGCAATATGAATTTTTTACGAATTTTTAATGCAAACAGAATGATTTTTCAATATTTAATTTTAATAAATATTAAACCTACTTATTTTCGAAAACTAAAATTATCTAAGATCTATCACTAGGTGATGGATCCCAGAAAAATCCTAGATCACAAAAATGTGGGGTCTAATACCTATTAAAAATTAAACAGTGAAATATGCAAAATGATTTATACAAGGCAAATGATGCAAATGCAATGATTTTTGGGCACAATGTCAAGCAACTTAATCTCTACAATATGTGATTTTTGGGGAATTTTTAGAGTCACGGTTAATTAACTACAAATTTTCAAGCACAGATTGGGCAAAATATTCTAATTTCCACAAAACAATTATTTAGTAATCAACCGTAATTCATAAAAACATCCACAGCATGTCAAAATGTAGAGGATTAAGAGATAAACAAAATGCTATTTTTAAATAAATAAATGAAATCTAGAAAAGGTTCAAAACAGAGGGAGAACACAGGGGTATGAATGCAAATGTAATAAATAAATAAAATTAAAAAATGCAGAACAGGGACCTATATATAATTACCTAAACTGGGGGGCGAATATGAAATTTTCCAAAGAGGCACGTGCAAAGCACGTGCCCTTTTGAGGCGGGGACTGGACTGCGAATAGGTGGAACCCCGGGGCTGCTTCTGTAATTTACCCAAAGGAGCACGTGCGGAGCACGTGCCCCTGGGTTTGCTTGCTGGGGACGTTCCCCCACGCACGTGCGAGGGGCGTGCGGGGGGGCCTCGGGCTTTGGGCCCGGCCGGTGCGGCGGTGTGGAGGCGGACGATGGAGGTTGTCGCGGCCGAGGTGGCTGGAGGTGATGACGTCGTGGACCTCCCTCTGGCCGACACACGGCCTAGAGGGCGGTTGCGGCGGTTGTGGTCCTGGTCGATGAAGGCCGGAGGTGGAGGAGCGTGGGCGAGTCGATGAAGAAGCCTGGTCGCTGAAGAAGGTGGCCGGTGGCGTAGCTCCTGGGGGAGAAGGAGGAGCTGGCCCGGTGGCGTGGGCGAGGGCCGCTCCAGGCGGAGGAGGCGCTGATGAAGATGGACCTCCAGGCGTCGGGTGAGGCGAGTTGTCGGAGGCGAAGCGGAGTTGCTGGGAAGTCGTCGGAGTCGATGAGATCGTTGGCGGTGGAGTCGTCGATGACGTCGGAGGCGTTGGGCTAAGGAAGGCGGAGCAGAGTCGAAGTAGTTGGCTCGACGCCAAGGGCGGAGCAGTAGCAGCAAGGCCCGGTGAGCGCTGCGACGGCCGCACAAAGATGGCCGGACCTCGTCGAGGAAGATGGCACCGGGCTGTCACCCCGGTGTGTCTTGAAGCGCAACTCGGCGGATAAGTTGAGAAAGGGGGCGGCGAGGGTGTATATATAGGAGAGGGTTCGGAGGTGGCCGGTGCGAGGATAGCGGGGCTGCCGTTGCGAGATGGGAGGAGCGGCGGCGGTGGTTCCGAAGATCGGGGGCGGGCGGCGCTTGGAGAAGATGAAGCACAGCGGCCGTTCGATCGGCCGAGATCGAACGGCCGCGATCTTGACACGTGGCAAGGGGGTTAAAGGGAGAGGGAGCGGGCGCGCGCGTGCAGTGCGCGTGCGGGAGTGGCACGTGCGCTGCACGTGCGTGCGCTAATTTATTTTATTTATTTTTTTTTTATTTTATTTTATTTTTTTTTTTATAAAAACGAAGAATTAAAAAGCCCAAAAACCACTGACACGTGGCGGCCTCTGAGGCTGCCACGTGTCAGCTCCAGATTAATCGAAAAATAAATCATTTGTAAAATCAAAAAGAAATAGCAAATGACCTCGGATCGAAAAAGTTCCTTCACGAAAAATGCTCGTCTCGACGAGATCTACAACTTTCATGAAGACATCAAAGCCAAATTCGGTCAAATGTGAAAAGTGAATTTTTGGGGTATCCCATGTACATAGAATACCTTGATTTTTGGGTTTTCTAATTTTTTTGTCAATTTTAAACACGATAAAAATCCGGAAAAATAAGGAAAACTCAAAGATAAATAAAAGAGACCTTAATCTAATTTTTTTGGATTTTTATTAATAAAGAAAATATGCACATAAAATACAGGTCAAAAAGCCGCGAAAATACACTGTACAAAAGAGGCCCAAAACCCAACTTTCACATACGAGCTCTGATTCACTTGAACTTGGTCTTGTTTTGAAGGTAATTGAATGTGCATTAGTTCAAAAGTGAGTAGGATCAAATCGGACACTGGATGGGGAAGATATGTGGCTTTTAGTCCGAAAATCCTGAAACTAGGGTTTGGGTTTTTGGTCCACTTAACAGGGTTAATTATTTTTTTGTATTTTTTATTTATTCTTGTTAGTGATGTGTACACAGTGGAAGTGAGTTTGTGGTATGCGGTGTCAGTATGAAGGAGTTAAAAATAGGGGAAGTTAGGCTACTTACAGGTCAATTTTTGGCTTGGATTTTTGGCTTCTTATTTTATGCAGAAATTAATGCTAAAATGCAATTCTTATGCAATCATGCATGAATGCTAATTATGCAGAATAAATACAGAAATGCAATTGATTTTGAGGGACTTGAGCTTTAATTAATGAGACTTAGAATGGTGAATCTGAGATTCATCAGGAGGCGCCAAAGGAAGAAGGTAGGGGTGGGGATTTTTTATTTTTTTTTGATTAACTTCATACTTTGGTTATGGACGAGTTGACAAGTCACATTCAGGGTGAGTTACCTTGGTGCATGTTATTTGTTGATAATATTGTGTTGATTGACGAGACTAAAGATGGAGTAAATGAGAAGCTTGAGGTCTGGAGACATGAGTTGAAGACTAAAGGATTTCGTATAAGTAGGGATAAGACGAAATATATGGAGTGCACCTTTGATGGAAACAATGGCAAAGGAATCGATATAAATATTGGTGACGATAACAATCGGAAGAGGGATTCTATAAGATATTAGGGATCTATTTTGCAACATGATGGAGAAATTGACGGAGATGTTACTAATAGAATAAATGCAGGCTGGCTAAAGTGGAGAGGAGCCTCTGTTGTTCTCTGTGATAAGAAAATTCCTTTAAAAATTAAAGGAAAGTTTTACAAAGCAGCCGTGAGACCTGTTATGTTGTATGGATCTGAATGTTGGCATGTGCACCATAGACATGTGCAGAGAATGGTTGTAGCAGAAATGAAAATGCTAAGGTGGATGTGTGGACATACACGTAAAGATCGGATTCGGAATGATGCAATCAGAAAGAAAGTTGGTGTAGCTCTGATCGAAGATAAAATGCGAGAAAACCGCTTGAGATGGTTTGGTCATTTGCAAAGAAGATCAACCGATGCACCGGTTAGGATATGCGAGTGTTGGGATGTTGAGCCGGCTAAGAGAGGGTGAGAACGGCCCAAGAAATGTTGGAAAGATACTATACGAAGGGATCTTAGTTTTTTAGATATAAGCCTGAGATTGACCCAAGATAGATATGAATGGAGGCGAAGAATCCATGTAGTCGACCCTACTTAATTGTGGGAAGAGGCTTTGTTGTTGTTGTATTTTGATTAACTTCAACTGTTAGATTTAGGATTGGTTAGATTAACTAATTCCTTTGATTAAGTTAATGAACAAAATTAACGGAGGGTTACGAGTGTATAACAAAGCACTTATTGAGGGTCCTAGGTGTAACTCGTGATTATCGAGGGTTCCTGGGGTAATTACAAAACTACTCAGGGATATGGGTGTAAATATCCCTTGAAGTAATCAATCTTCATTGAGAAGGTTTTAGAAGACTTGTCTTGGGATTGTAACGGAAGTGAAAACGAGATGTAGGAGGCGATGGCATCTTATATCCGAAGGGTAGCTAAAGAGATGCTAGGTGAGTCAAAGGAAGGAGTTCCGGACCAAAAGGAGGCTTGGTGGAGCGGATGGGTGCAAAAGAAGCTCAAAATTAAAATAGCATGATAAAGATATGTCTAAGAATAGAACAGAGGAAACTATCACAAACTACAAAATAACGAAGAAGGAAGCAAAGAAGGATGCAAGCAAAGCTAAGTCAAAAGCTTACTCGACTCTGAGGAGGGTCAGAAGAATATATTCAGATGGCCAACGCAAGAGAAAGAAATACCAAAAACATTTCTCAAGTGAGATGCATTAATGATGAGGGGCACATACTTTTTACTCAGAAGGATATAGAGACTAGATGGAAGCACTACTTCCATAAACTTTTCATTGGGGAAGGAAATAGAGAGATCACTTTGAGAGATCTAGCTAGTAGTGAAAGTTATTTGAATCGTGCAAGATATAGGAAAATACAAAGGAAGGAAGTAGAGGAGGCTTTGAAGGTTATGAGACATGAGAAATGTGTAGGACATGGTGACATTCATATAGAAGTTTGGAGAGTTTTAGGTGAGCGTAGTTTGACTTGCTTACAAATTTATTCAATTTTATTTGACGACGCAAGAAAATGCCCGAAGATTGGAGGAGAAGCAGCGGAGTACCTCTTCATAAGAATAAAGGAGGCGTTCAATAATGTTTGAATTACATAGGTATCAAGTTGATGGGCCATACTATGAAAATCTAATAACGTGTGATCGAAAAAAGGTTGAGAAAAGTTTCTAAAGTAAAAAAAAACCTATTTGGATCGTGGTTTGAAAAAATTAGCCTTGATGTGGCCGAGGCGTACGCCACGAGGCAAGGCGTCCCTATTTAGCCTCGAGACATGCGCCTCAGTCCAATTATGTGAGGCATGTGCCTCAAGTGGTCGAGGCGTATCCTCGAGGCGGTCGAGACATTTTGGGAGGCATTTTTTTCCTTTTTTGAAGCATTTTTTATGATTTTAATGATTTACTTGGTAGTTTGAGAAGCTTATGCATATCTCTTGTTTACTTTAATGATTATACAAGGCGAATGTCTAAATATGTTGTTTTTCTGTGTCTATAAATTCAGATTTAAAACTAAATATTTCGGTAAACTCTTACTATTTCACTTTTAATGAATGAATTCATAAATACAAAGTCAAACAATACTTGTAAACTTAACGAGATTTGCAGGGAATGGATAGGGTTCACGGTTTCTCATGATGTCATATATTATATGTTAGACACATAACATATTCCAAAGATTTCTTCAACATACAATTAATCAAAATTTATAGACAAAATTAACATAAATTTCTCCAACATACAATTAATCAAACTTTTAATTACAAAAGTACAACAATATTCTAAAGATTTGCTTAAACCATACGGAGGGATCTTAGTTTTGTGGATATAAGCCCGGGATTGGCCCAAAATAGATCTGAATGGAGGCGAAGAATCCATGTAGTCGACCCTACTTAATTGTCGGAAAAGGCTTTGTTGTTGTTGTTGTATTCTAAAGATTTGCTCGAAATGGATAAGACTCGCAGTTTCTCACGTGGTCATTTATATGTTAGACATATAACATAAATTTCTTTTTTTGATGGTAAAGAGGGTGAGCCCCCGCTTGGGGGTCACCGCAAAACTACTTTCATTAACCATAACATAAATTTCTTGAGCACATATTTAATTGTACTTTTAATTACAACAATATTTCAAAGATATAGATGTGTATTATTAAATTCTTTCACAACCTTTATAGACAATGAATTCTTCTTTAAATAGATGAAAATATGTAGAAAGGGATATGATATTGTTCTATCTTCTATTTTAGGATTCTTTATCTCTATTATTTCATCATATCTCATAGTGTTAAGTATTAAATGTTGTGCAGCAATTATATAATTACATTGACATATATAATTATAATCTTATCCATACATTTCTCTATAAACTGAGACTTACGCCTCGACTGCCTCGATGTTACATCTCGCTTCGATTCTGAGGAAAACTCCTTGTGTCGCCTTTCATTTTTTTCAAATCTTGATTCGAATGTCAGGTCGTTCAACTATTGAAACCAATCACTTTTTTTTACACTCTGAAACCATTCACTTGTTAAGGAGAATAATGGAGATCTATATACCTAAAAGGAAAAACCTCCCTATGATTTTGATTAATTTGTAGAAGACTTGTGATTCTATCCTACGAAGAAATTGTGGAATTTTGGAGAAAAGACAAGTACATGTCCAATACATTAACCTCATAAAGGATCTGTATGTAGGGCTTCATCTTGTGTAAGGATCCAGTTTGGGAAGATCGACTATTTTGACATTAACATTGGTCTGCATCAAGGTTCAGCATTGAGTCCATTCCATTTTACTTTGATTATGGACGAGTTGGCTAATCAAATTCAGGATGAGATATCTTGGAATATGTTATTGATGATGATATTGTGTTGATTGATGAGACTAGAGATAGAGTAAATGAGAAGCTTGTGGTCTGGAGACATGCTTAGAGACTAAAGGATTTCGTATAACTAGGGCTAAAATTGAATATATAGAGTGTACTTTTGATGGAAGTAATGGTGAAAGAATCGAGGTGAAGATTGGTGATGATAACATTCAGAAGAAAGATTATATTAGATACCTGGGATCTATTTTGCAACATGATGAGGAAATTGATGGAGATGTTACTCGTAGAATAAATACATGTTGCTAAAGTGAGAGCCTTTATTGTTCTATGTTATAAGAAAAATCCTTTGAAAATAAAAGGAAAGTTTTATAAAGCAACTGTGAGACATGTTATACTCTATGGATCTGAATGTTAGCATGTGAACTACAGACATGTGTAGAAAATGGCAGAAGCAAAAATGAAAGGCTAACGTGAATGCGAAGACATACACGTAGAGATCGGATTTGAAATGATGCAATCAGAAGGAAAGTTGGTGTAGCTCCGATCGAGGATAAGATGCAAGAAAACCGTTTAAGGTAGTTTGGACATTTGCAAAGGAGGTCGGCTGATGCACTAGTTAGGATATGCAAATTTTGGGGTATTGAGCCGGCCAAGAGAGGACAAGGAAGGCCGAAGAAGTGTTGGAATGAGACTATCCAAAGGGATCTTACTTTTTTAGATCTAAGCTCAAGAATGGTCTAAGATAGATATGAATGGAGGCAAAGAATCCACGTAAACAACCTTACTTAATGGGGAAAAGGCTTTGTTGTCATTGCACCAAGAACGAAACTAGAATTATTCAACCGCACTATTTTATATCCATCTAACAAAACAAAAAGGTTGATCATCGCATACATGCTATGCAACCCTAAATGCATATTCGCAAAGCTGCATAACTACCTTCCTTTGTGCAAGTGTGATAATCAGAAGGCATACAAGAACATTCTCATGGTAGAATTTTTCTAGCAAGCTGGGATACGATCTACAATTCAGCCCGGAAATAGTTGTTTGCCAGTACCATTATTCCACCGATGAAAAAGGTGTATAGGAGAATGTGTAGGATTGTCATCCATGCTACTACTTCACAAACACCTATCATGATCACATCTCTTGATAAGGGAGGATACATTGTAGGGAGAAGATATAGATACAGAGGCAGGGATGGAGGCAGTGGAGGACCTCATCCCCATTACATGCACTACTAGAGACTTGAGTACACAGAGGACATATACTAGCTGAAGCACAATATACCAACCTCATTCTTTGTTCTTTTTTTGATATTTTTATCTCTTTCCTCTCCTTTTTTATTCTCTCTCTCTTTTGAAGAGTATCCTTTTTTTGTTTATGGACTATTCTCTTTTGATTAAAAAAACCCAAGTTCATTTGTAGGAAGACATTCCCCGCCTCCTTATATGATAGGGTTCTCGGGGGAACTCATCAAATACTTCATCACCTCTTTACAAGAGGCATGCCATCTTCCTCTTTGCATGTGGTTGGGCACCATAGAGCACCTCCAAGTGTTGCATGTGCAATCATGTCTCACTACCTAATCCATGCATCACATGTCTCGTGCTCCTACTCGTGCTCTAGTATTCACCATCTCCATGGTGGTTGCTTGACATATCCCCGATCAGTCTCATTGGGTTTTCTTTGCGCACCTATGTGGACAACACCCAGAGCCTTCATTTCCTTTTTTTGACAATGTCACCGCCTTTGTTTCCTTCCTTATATTCTTCATAAGTTAGAGCTCAGGTGATCATTGATGTCTTGAACCTCATCATGCAATTGATCTTGTTGCCACAATTGTTTGTACGGTGCAATCTTCTTCTTCTTCTTCTTCTTCTTATATACTGTACCAAAAAGGGACCTAACCTCAGCCTCCATAAATGTGTTCCTCATGAAAAATAGCATTGATTGTGCCACATTATTTTCCCAATCATCACTCAAAATTGGAGGAGAGAATAGAAACATATAATCGAAATAAAAATCTAAACTCAATATATAACCAAACCAAGTACCATTTGCTATGATGTTGGAAACAAAGATAATAAACCCAGCAATGGAAAATGGAGAACATGTCAAGGTTGAAGGGAATCTCTAGGTCAGATATTTATACTAAATTTCTCAAGTAACACAAGAGACATAGAGATCTTTATCTATCCCCGTTAACACACTCAAATCCTACCGCTAGACAATGTGGGACTAAATCACAATAGTTGTGTACAACAATGACCCATCCCTTCTCTATCCTCAGCATACGGCTACAAATAAACTAATATTTGCAACATTTTCATAGAAATAATATACCACGGAAGTATAGAAATACAAAAAAGAAATGAATAGCTTACTTAAATAAGCGTGGTTACAATAGAAGAAATGGAAACTTTAATAAATAATGTATAAATAAAATTTGCTTATGTTATAAAAGAATGTTTAGAACTTTCGATTTGATAGCTTTGCCAGAAGAGACACCACAGCACAGGTAGTTGTGGGGGCAAATAGAAACACCCATGAAAGATAAGTTGTCCTCAACAAGTACACTGTATTTATAGGCATTATGGTCTACACATTAATGAAAAAATAATTCAACATGTGCTTCTACATACTTGTGGGCTAAAGAAGTTGGTTTTGGAGCTTGCAAGTAGAACTCTAGCCAATCTCCATCCATGGAAATGAGAAAATAATTTTAACTTGCACAGTATCGTAAAATACCAAAGGTACTTACGTTCCATGTCCATCACCATCCATTGGAGATGCATAATCAATATCATGGTTAAATGCTCCAGCTGCAATAGCAGCTGCTGCAAAATGCTGAGCCCCTACAATTTTTCCATTACAGAAATTTCTCTTGGTGTTTGGATCCACTTCGCACTTTCCTCTGTAACGTGGCACTGGTTCATAAGGCTCGGAATTATATGTAGAGAAACTAGGATGCCGTGGATAAATTCCAGAGTCAACAAAGCCAATAACGACATCTTCTCCCGCCTTCTCGAAGCCCCCTCCATTAGGCCATACTTCGGTGGGAAGTCCAAGAAACTGTGGGGTGTGTATTGTCAGTTTCTTCACTTTCATATCCATATCAACATATTTGACACCTGGAGCTTTGGAAAGTGCATCTGCCTGGTAAGCAACAGAACTAACTGGTAACAAAAAACCCTCTCCTTTCCATGGTAATCAACACAAGTGATCTAGGAACAGAAGTCTAACAATATTACCTGTTCAGGGGACATGTGGACTGCAAATCCATTGATCAGATGTTTATAACTGTACAGCTTCTGATAACTTCCCAATTCAAACAGTGACTCAAGGAGAGCGTCATGTTTTTTCTCAAGGTGAAGAGAATAGGACGTAACGGACTCACTGTGCGGATCAAAATACAATATCATAAAAGAGAAAAATAACACAATGTGCATATACATTAGAGATTTATATGAAATAGCTAGCTACTAGATATGATCTGCATATAACCAGCTACAAAGGGCAGAAAGAGCGCATAAAATATCCATCGATCAAAATCACGCTTAGAACAAGAATCGCATATCCAATAATATAAAATGTGTTTAGTATCCAGGTTTTCAAGCTCATAAGAATCCCACTACATGATTAGCAATAAGAAAGCATGACAACCAGATATTCCACGCGTATAGGAGCGTGTATTTCTCATTGTTTACAAAAAAAATGGTGAAGTTGTCAGAAACTCAGAGAAATAATGTTGAAGTACATAGAATCATTCACTCTCTTTTTTTCGTGTAATCATTTTGTAACTGGCACGTTTAGAAAACTCACAATCTATGTAAAATTATAATGTTTTCCTTCAACGGCTACATGTGCATGGTATGGTATAGTCACCAGCAAGTCCGCCAACTTAAAACTTGTGGTAGAATTGGAAGCAAGGTCTGTCCAATCAAAGCCACTGACTGGTGAGGGCTAAAGAAGAAATCTTTCTTACCCGCATTTTAATGGAGATAATATTGGTTCCAATGGCCGATGCCAGGATCATTGTGAGATGTGGCCTTTGTAACTATCCTTGTGATTATCAATACATCCATTTAGGGAGTGTGTACCTCTTTGGGCATACTCAAATTTTCTCCCCAAAAAATGATCACTACAAGTAGAATAGAAGCATCCATGAATAGGAAAAAAAACCTCACCCACCATATAGTCTAGTGCAGGCCTCAGCGAGATGGAAATTACATAAGACAAGAACGAAGGGAAAAAAAGACAACAAAATTCTAGCAATAGATTGCAATCAACAAGAATGTGGATGCATCTTTTCAGACACAAACCTGGTGATGTCAAACCCATCTTCAGTGTCGATAGCAGTTGGTTTAAATCCCTCAACACCGCCATTATAACTGATCACGGGTTCTCCCTCAACACTCACAATGTAAATTTCACATCTTCCAACGACCATCATGCCTATGCATGCTAACGCCAAGCATACAAGTCTCATCCCCATCGCTTTAAACAAAAATGTCGATCAGCACAGCCCAAATTAGGAAGGCAGGTTCCAAATGCAAATATCTGGACAGGAATGACAAGAATGTTATTGGGGAATACTTGTACAAGCGTAAGATTTAAAAAAAACACAGCTTATAAATAATAATAATAAAACGCATCCCACACCAGTGCCACACATCAAGGAGGAAGAATTAAAAAAATATCTTAGAAATAAAAAGATGAAAATAAAGCGGTGCAACCAATCAACCAACCCCGCGCAAATATCTAGAACTAGCGGACATCAAACCAAATCATCCCCGAGCTTCACACCCAAACGTCCTTGTAACCACACGGGTAACCACAGAAATCGCATGAAACTCCATAAAGCACCGATCTTTCCACCTCCAAAACCTAAAACCATCCTACCTCGAAATATAACCACCGATCTCGGAAAGAACAACCCCCCACCCCGCTCACCTTACATATCGCCAACCAGACCACGTGAACCTCCAAAGTGCATGTCAAAATCCGCACCTTTCCAACACGAGCAACAAATCAGTCTCAAATCTCGCATCAAATGCAACTGCATTCACGGGAAACACCGCTTTACGCGACCACCAAGGATCCCAAAAGGCGATTACCACACAAAGCTGAGGCTCCACACCTTCAGAGCCGAAGCAAGGAATCGACCGCACGTCTTGCTCGCGCCAACCTCATCCGCACAGCCAGCATTACGAGAGCACCGCGCATCAACGCAGAAGGCTCGAGGCGAGAAGGAGAGTCGAATCTGGGATTTTCTAGGGTTTCAATAGTGGAGCTTCGGCTACAGAAGGAAGTTGGTCGTATTTACGGGTCGTGCCACTGAGCAGAGCGGAGGAGAGAGAGTGGTGGTGAAGTGGAGGTATGGGCTCTCTCCTCTGGAACAGAAAGGCGCGAAAAGGAGCCGCGGAGTAGCTTACCGCAGATGACACTGCCAGCGAAGAGTGATCTGGAGTCTGGACCGTCCGATATCTGGGCGTCCGTGGATCGTACGGGTGTCAAAGGTTATTCCACTGGAGAGAAGATATGTTCACCCTCGGGTGAGGTTAGGCGGTAATCATGGACAATGGTGTTCTTCCCGATGGAGGATTGCTGTCTGTCGGTAGTCTAATATTAATTATATCATTGGGGCCGTGATTGTGTGTAAATATTGCAGGGAGGACCTCATGTTGTGAATGGAAGTGGGGAGTTTATAGATGTGACCCCGTACTATTTCTTATAATACGGGGGACAACTTTCCTGGATTTTGTAAATGTCAGAACTCTACGTCATTCACGTACCTATAATAGGGATGTCAATCTGGGTCATTCCATTGGGTACCCGACCCAAATCCATCCTATTTAAGGATCCGAAACCCATTCTTTTACTTTTGGACAGGTTTGAATTTTGAATTGACTACCTATGCGAGTATGGGTATGGGTTTGAGATTACCTTGTGGGTACCCGAACCCATCCCAAACCCGAATAATATATATATAAAGATAGATGTGTGTGTTGCATTTTAATCAAATTAGATCCAAATCCATTTCATATCTAATATGTATCTATCTACACGTATAAATATCCAACTTATTTTCTCCTCTCCATCCATTTTTTCTTATTTAATTAACTTTTTGTATCTTTAATAAATGAAAATTATCAACACAAAAGAGTTAAATACTTAACATATATAAACGTTTAATATTCTCTTTATATTGCACATTTTTATGAATCCATATTACACGATCTCACTCTATTTCGTCTATCTGTGAAAATCTTGTATACATTTATAAA
Organism: Ottelia alismoides; assembly: GCA_037367405.1. Classification (NCBI taxonomy): domain Eukaryota; kingdom Viridiplantae; phylum Streptophyta; class Magnoliopsida; order Alismatales; family Hydrocharitaceae; genus Ottelia; species Ottelia alismoides. Next base: position 188,950 of record JAZKJV010011625.1, read on the forward strand.
CAACTTAAAATTTACCATGTCGAAGATATGGGTACCCATTGGGTATATGGGTATTCGACGAGTATATGGGTACACGATATAAATTACCTGTTTAGTAAATGAGCGGGTATGAGTAATGATATTATAAACGAATATGGATTTGGAAAAGGTAATATTCACCTCAAAACCGACCTGCTGACATCCCTAACCTGTGATATCTTGTTCTTCATAAAAGACCAGGTAAATGTCATCTACACCCTTCGATTTCGATGGTGGAAGAAAATTGCAGTCATGCCCTTTTTCTTTCGTAATTTTGCGCATTTTCCATCGAAGGAGCACATCCATTGCGACGCCAATTTGCTCGTACGGGAAAGTTCCATTTTAAAATACGAGTTTGTCCAATAGGGAGACATCCAATATTCCATAACATAGCATGTGAGTTATGTCGCATTGTCGAGAGGAAATAAATGGTGGTAGATCGGCCATGGACGAAGGACGACAAGGAAAATGCGTCCTTTGTTAATCCTTAACAGCATATCCAATTTGGTATTCTATTGAATTTGTTGGTGCCCAATAATTTCCCATCAAATAATTAATGCCCACCACCTTCCAAGCTCGCACAAAAACAAAAACAAAGTTAAATATAAAATCTACATGGATAGGAACAAGAACCAACAACCTCTATCGAGGAAACTCTTAGCTAGTGTTTGAATCCCTTCAAACCGGTCGAATAGTGAGTTACATATTCGTGCAAAGAATCGTGTATTTGTTCTCAAACTCAAAGCCACAAGCAGTGAACCCTTCCCACTTGGGTAGTCTCGATGGGGACTTCTCTTGTCATGAGATAAAGGAGTAATTTAAGAAAAAGAAGGAGAACAAGATATCTAAGTCACAAAAGTACAAAAATAATGAGAGAGATGCAACCCTCGATAAAAAGCTAAGTGTGTTTATGTAAAGTCCAACTCAAGGAAGAGGGAGTGCCCAAGTAAAGCTCGAAGGAAAATGCTCAATAAAATCCAAGAGAAAAAGCGTGGAGGATCCTGGATGATGGCTCCTCCTTACAAGCTAGCTTGATGAATGCCAAATACTTGCACTCTTCTTCCCTCTTTGATGTGGAACCGGCAGCTTTCAGCATCTCCTATGTGGAAGCTTATCTTCTCCTATCGCCCTCTTCTTCGGGATGTGATCGATGGCTCTCACCCACCTTTTATGTGGCTCCCAGCGGGGAGTCGCCACTCCTTTACGTCAACTATTGGCATTGTCCGTCCTCGACATGACCATGTGCCTTGGGTTAATGAGGTCTGGGTTAAGGGGGTTGCCCCCCAAGCATTGTTGCACTCTCTACAGGATCGCCCTTGGTCGCCTCCCTACTAGTGATAGGCTAGAGAGAGATGGGATCACTACTCATACCTCTTGTTACCTTTGCAAAAACACCCCAGAATCTCTGAACCACATCTTCTTTGACTGTCACTTCACTTTCAAAGTATTTTCCAAGACTTGCTCCAATTTGGGACTTACGACGAGTGCGTATCGCAACCTTGTTGGGACCTTGGAATGGATTAAGTGCACAAACTCCTCGAGTCCTGACAACACATTGGAATTGCTCTCATCATGACGATCTAAGAGATTTGGGGAGAAAGGAATGGGCGATGGGCTAGTGGTGGGTTATCCTCCATTGCAGCCATTGTGAACAAAGTTGTGACTAATGCCATTATACTTGGGAGATAGCCGCGGGTCCGGGATTTTGTTCTCATCGTACCCTATTTTTTTCAATTTCCCTTTCTCGTTTTGTAACTAAGGCCCGGGCCTTCTTACTGTAACTTTACTTCTCTCATAGTAATATACAAAAAAACTTTCCAAAAAAAAGTGTGCAAAAAACTTTACTATTTTATTAGATTTTATGAGCTGCTTAGAGTGTCATTTAATCGATTAGCTGTAATATAAATCAAATATGATCCTCTTAAATTGATCAATATGTCCTCCAATTGACTACCTTTGAAACTTAAATTAAACCTAGATGTCTTCGACACTGGTAACCAATGCACTATTTCAGTTGGTTAATACCTTTTTTGTCAATTAATGATGAATGTCCATAGACTAATTCCCTTCATCATTCCATTGATATCAATTCATTGACTATTAGTTGAATACATCTTATTGGACTTACTTCAGTCCATTAGATGTCTTTTTCACTCGACTCATTTCAAATTTCAGATATCATTTAACTTAATTAAGTATCTAGTTTAATAAAGCTTTCAAAATTAAAATCGAGATGATAACATGTCGTGATAAATCGACAACTTTTCTTCAAGATAAGTAATTACAATTCTCATAAAATTAATTTATTTCTCATAAAATCAAACTCGACACTATCTATTGAATGTTTCCATAAACTAATTGAAAAAACAAACAACCAAGTTATATGTTTAATGAACTAATTAGATCATCATTCGGTACCGCTAAATCATATTTCCTTGTGATGTGTATATTAAGTTGGTTGTAACAAACATGAGAAAGCATATCAAAATAATGTTCTACTTGCTTTTTATCGTACTTTTTTCGAGGTAGGTTTTACAAATTATATAAATTTTTAAAGCCATTGTAAAAATTTATGGTGTTTCTACTTTTTGATCTTTTTTATTTTTATATTTTTATGTTTAATTTATTTATGAATTTTAATATCAAGTTAAGTTTCTTTTGATATTCCCGTGGTTTGTTTTAAGGTATATAATATACAACAAAACTCAAAGTAAAAATATATTCTGTTTATTTTTTTATTTTTGTATTTTCTTGAGTAAAAATATAAAAAAAATATATTCTGTTTATTTTTATTTTCGTATTTTCTCGAGTCTAAAAGTTTATATTATAAGCTTTAAAAAATTTTGAGAAAAAAATTTCTGATAACCAAGCAAGATATAATGTTTTTTCAATATTACCCATTAAAGTGTATTTAGTATGTTTTTACATGATATTCTATTTGATAAGAAACAAATTAGTTGTTCATTCTTGAATTTTTTTATCTCATGACTTATATAAATTCTGTATCATTTTTAGTACCATTGACTGTTAATGTACCAATCTCAATATTTTTCCAGGAAAATTTTCCAATGAAGACGAGTGTGTCTATATGTAGTATACATAGATATTTTTAGATTTTTTTTAAAGAAATGTATGCATTTATTATATATGGGTTCAGTGGAACTATCAACTTGGCTACCTTACCCTTATTTTTTAAATTTCTCAATGTCTTTTCTGAAAACACATGGGGGATTTAGATTATATGACATCATAGTTTCATCCAAATTTTAATTCAATTCGAGACTCATATCCCATCCATCAAACATGTCAATTTTTAATGGTTTCAAAATTGATGAAATTGACCTCCTATTGATGGATAGGCTAGGAGTGTCCATTTTTCATGAAATTTGAATGACAACAATGTGCCATATAATGATCTAAATACAGTAAGAAATAAAAAAATAAAGGTGAAAGTATCCAAATTGACTCTCCCTTAGGGGTAGCCTCATTAAACCAATTATATGTTGGGTGGAGCATTGGGCTCGCCCCGACCCAACTCGGGAAAGCCCGACCCGAACCCGTCAATTTTCTGTGGACCTTGGGCCGGGTCGAGGCCCACTTTTTTAGCAAACTGAGAACCCGACCAAAGGCCCGCGTGATCGGGCTCAGATTCGGGCCGGGCTCAGCCCGCACCCGTTTTGATTCTATGAAGTTGCACTTTGATTCCAATTTATTTTATTGATATAATTCATCCACAACACATGAATATTGGATGTATTGTTATGATATAATATTACTATTCATGGATGAAGGAAATATTTGATGTAATGTGGCTACAAATCCATGTCCCCTAAATTGGTTCTAATATGATATTTTGAAATACGAGGGTCCGGGTTTGGTCCGTTTGTATTTTGGATTCGAGCCTGGTCCAACCTGAGCATAATATTTTTGAAATATGAGGGCCCAACGTGACCCATTTATACATCGGGTTCGGGCCTGGCCCCGGCTTTTGCAGGTCAAGTCAAGGTCGGGACCCAATGCTCCACCCTAATTATATTAGTAGATTCTTGGATCTTCAGTATTTTTGTTATTGAAAACACAGCTAATATAATAATTATACAAACCATTATATGTAATTATCCTAGATATTTAATGAAATATAAAATTTTATTTCGTGGAAATACAATGACACACTTTCGTTTTGCTTGTCTGAAAATTGAGCAGACTTTTGAAAATACAATTAGTAATTCACGTCTAACTATTATCTACCCGCATGATTTAGTTGTGTTTAGATCGATTTATATCGACCTTTTGTAAATTATAGAAATAAATATCAACGAAGGGAAAAAAAGAAAAAAGCTCCCCTATGTTAATTTTAGATATAAAAGGCAGAGAAAAGAATAAAAAAAGAAAACAAATTAAGAAAAAAATTAAGAAAATAAAGGGCATCCAGGATTTAATAAATTCCACCACAAATCAAGTCATATTATTAAGACTAAGCATATCGAAATTGTTCGAATCCCAGGGATCAAGCAGCAAAATATAAGTTAGAAATCACTCAATTAAATCCCCAACATAATTCTTAGAAGTTGAAAGTGCTTATACATCAATTATACACAATTAGAGAGTCGAAAAATAATTCTAAAAAATAACGAGGTCCGAGCTACAAATTTTGTCCACGAGTTTGATCTTGTTCACCATAATAAAGGAGATGAATGCAATTTTCCTAAGTTGTTAAGGGTTTGTGTAATATATCCGAATGTTACCAGGTCATAATTAAGTAGTCAATTTGGATCCGATTAATCAGTACACAAATCGATTAGACCAAACTGTGACCAAGTAGTTTTAATTAAAAATTGAATCAATTAATTTAGGGATCTTTACATGATGGACTGTAAATTTTTGTAAATTACTTCTCGATCAAGTATTCTTCGTAATTATCACCTAAATCCTACAAATTTGCTCCGTTTAGCACCACAAATCATGTCATTGATTTGACTCTTCTCGAGTCAACTTACTCAGTCAATGTTCAGTTAATCAAATCACACCAAAAATCAAGAGTGGATTACAAAGAAGAACCTAAAACAAACCAGCCCTCCCCGAGCAACAACTGCGACAGAAGCTCCACCATCAACCTCGAGATGACAAGATCTAAAAAACACCACAACCTCGCCAACAAGACCGCGACATCCCCATCAATTTCAACATCCACATGCCCTTCTTACATAATATGCTTGGGGATTGAAGCCCTAGAACCCATTTTGGGTTCCACCATGGCCATGTCACTGAGGATTTGCATCTCAAACCGATCTAGCCCACCTACCTGCGAGATGTTAATGGCGGCGTTTATTATCTCGCATCCGGTTCCATCGCATCCCCGCCACGAACCAAGGTTGATGCATTGATGTGAATGAAAATACATTCTTTAGTGGTGATTTCAACTCTAATGCAAAACGGCATGTAAGAAGTCGAGGTGGGACCATAAACCGCCTGTATACCTCGCAAGATTCGCAAAAAGGGAAGAGGATCCGCTGCTGTAAAAAGAGTTACAACAGAGGTGTTGTAATATATTTTATTTTATTTGTTGTGATTTCCTTCTAAAATCCAACCTTATAGATTGAATATTAGATCAATACTCTACATACCCTCTAAAATTCGTCAAATCCAAGCTTATTTGATATGTTATCTTAATGGACAGATATTTAATTAAGATTTAAACAAATTAAATTCCATTTAAAGAGATCCAGACCTTATATCATTAAGAAATAAGCTGTGATTTGAGCGAATTTTGGAAATATGTAAGCATTGCAACTAAACCCAATTATTATCATGAGTTGTGCCATTATTCCTTTTCACATAAAAGAAAGAGGGCTTGAGGATGATGTTTGTAGATTATGGACAACTCAACAAAGTGAAATTTATCACAATTGGCACTCGTTGTCACGTCTTGAGTACATGTTTCACCAACTTCAAGAAGCTCAACTTTTTTCTATCCAAAGTTAATTTGTAATTTGGGTTCAAAGATATAGTCATTTTTTGAGTTATGACGTTCTTCAAGTGGTATGATGCCTTTGTTTAGGGATGCAAATGGATACTGATACATCGTGTCCGATTCATCACTGTATCCACTTTGTTCAGATTTGACATTCGCATTTGTATCCATTTATATTACTTTGGTATCCGTAAATACCTATATTTCTATGTTATATCTGTTTTCATATGTGAATATAGTTGTATATTTCTTTTTAATGATTTGAAATATTATTTTATACAACCTTTCATCATATTTGATATAACTATTATGAAAAATATATTGCTATATTCATGTCATGTGAAATTCGTCCAATGCATTTATATTTAAGCTAATAAATAGAGTATTTCTAATCGTTTCTATATCTGATTTATATCCATGTGCATCCATATCCAAGGATGTTATAATATCGTTTTATCATCTATTAGTAAGTATATGTTTTCGTACTTATAAACAAATGAGGATATGGTAACACCTAGTTGTACGTGACAATTTGCATCTCTTGCCTTGTTAAGTTTTTCTTCAACATATAATGACTAACATTGATTCGAGTGTACCCCAGTAAGCTTGAGAAAGCATCGAAGTAGAAGAGCTCAAAGAAGGCATTTGAGATCCCTAGTTTCTAGTGCCTCAATAGGCCTTACATTTTGTTTGAGGCTTCTCTTGATACCGATACATATGTCGTAATTGATTGAAAAGGAGAATCCAAGGAGTGGTATGGTGGTAGTGCAATGTGCCTACACCTTAAAAGATCCGAGTTCAAATCTCAAGGGGATGCTTCAGACGTTCAAAAATTATCGAGCCTACAATTAAAAAAATTGATGGAAAAGGAGGTGGCATAGACATGGTCTAATATGTGCTAAGTTAAGCTTTCATGTGTTGAACCAATGCAATGATGTCCATGATCCCTTCTAGTTCCGATAGCTTTATTGTGCACATAAATGCATCAGGAATGAGACTTGGATTTGTGCTAGTTATGAAGCAAGGCATCGTGGGAGTGAAGTTGAGATCACATGAGAAGAGCTTATTTGATTTTCAACTTAATATCATGATTTCATATGATTTTGTTGTGGCGGATTTTGCACCAATAATTAAGAACCCATTACCTCTTTTTTCAAGACTTCAAATAATTGGATCCGCACGGATTGGACCTTATGAAACACTCCAACATAGGTCCACATAATACGAACGATGAGCATGAGTTTTAAGTGGGGGGATTATTGTTAGATTTCCTTTGTTTCAAAACCTCTCTGCATTGCATTGCGTGCATGTTTAATTTAAAATATTACTTTTCTAAGATTTATTTTAAGTCCACGCAAATTTCAATTTGCGCACAAGTACCTGACTCAATAATGATCTCAGAAATGAGACTCATTAAATACATTTGAACAAACACCTTCCTTCTTTTGTATCCAGATTCATATAGCCGTTTTTAGCATTTAAAGGGGTCTCATCGGTAATGTTGGATGCATCCAACGAAATCATAGAAACTCGCTGTCACTTAATGTCTTGATGAGAGATAAAAGGCTCTCTTTTGACTCTTTATTAATGAGAAATCCGTCTATATAAAGGACTGTAGTTTTGGCCTTTCAAATACAACACACAACACAATATAAGCATTCTGTTCTCCACACACATCTTCTCTCCACCACTTGTGCGCTTATTGTGAATTCATGTAGGTAGATTTTGTGCTTTATTTTTCTACGACGACAAGGACAAACGGGCGTTCGACGTTGTTTTCTTGCTAGAATCAGGAGACAACATCCAGCTGGGAGGTGATTGAATCTGGGAGCCATCTTCACGACAACGTCTTTCGACATGCCTCCATTTCCTAAGATGGATCTTTCAAACTAATATTTCTTTGTTGTTATTTTGATCGTATTTGCTTGCCAGTCTTAAAACATAATATCCTTGCAAACAGTGCTAGAAAACTATAAGATTTTTCCAACATTGTGAAGACAGATCTGCATGCTTTCTATCTATTGTTTCATTCCGTCTTTACTAATTAAATCTTTGCAAAATGAATCCTAGAGAAATGATGACTTCGGAAGACATTGCTAGTCTAAGACCCGAAAAATTCGTAGGCTTATATTTCCGTAGATGGCAACAAAAAATGAGGTTTTGGCTAACTTCGTTACGATTAGTCTCTGCTATAACTCCTCCTGAGGAGCCCGAAACTCCTGTCACTCCCGTTGATCATGTTAACTCTGCCCTATTCTCAATAGACTCCACTTACAGTGATCCACTTTCTTCCCCTATCTTGTCTCATTTAAAAATATCCAAAGAAATAGATTACCTTTGTCATGGTAGGTTTCTCTCCGGTTTATCTGACGAGCTTTATGACATATATCATATGCATCCTACTGCTCTCGAACTTTGGAAAGATTTAGATGATAAGCTTGGTATGCAAGATGCGGGATTAGAACGATATGCCTTTATCAAATAGCTTGACTATAAGATGGTAGAGAACAAGCCTGTCTCCGCACAAGTTGTTGAATATCAAAATCTTGTCTCTAAATCTATTGCTAGTGGTATAAGCTCGAGGAAAATGTACAAGTAGCCGCCTTAATCGAAAAACTCCATTCTTCTTGGACAGATTTTGCTAAATCTCTCCATCATATATATGAGAAAATGAACATGTCTTCCCTTGTAAAGTCTCTTCAAATTGAAGACCATTACAGAGCAAAAACTCTAAATACAACCCTCCTGCCAATCTAGTAGACATGTCAACTCCAAAAAGAAACCCGATCAGAATAATAACACTGATTCTAGATGCCAATGTATCTACTACGTGTGTGGCAAGCCCGGTCACCTTGCGAACGTATGCAAGAATCGCAAGGGACAAAAGAAGCAACCTCCTAAGAATGCTGAAGTCAACATGATTTCTGTGAGGGGGGCACTTCTGAAAGGTTATAGAAATTAACTCTGTTATTCCAAATATTAGTCATGCCTCCCATGACAATTGGTGGTTGGATTCTGGAGTTGTATCTCACATCTACTATGATCGCTCTTCGTTTTCCACATATCAGGCCGATAACAGTCATGTCATCGCCTGGGATGATGATGTCTCCGTGAAACACATCGTAGGCTTCGTTCGTATGGATTTGAAGCTCACATCAGGGAAAGTCTTGAAGCTACATGATGTCTTACATGTTCCTGAATTTAAAAAGGACCTTATTAGTGAAGTCCTAGTTATGTCTTCTGGTTACTCCTTATTAAGTCAGTGAAATAAAGTTGTAATCTCTTGTTTTGGATATTTCATAGGTGTCGGTCATGCTTGTAATGGTCTTATTGTTGGACATACGAGCCCACGACGAGCCATTATGCAATAAATGTTATTGCAATTCACTCCTTAATCTGAAATGAAGAATAACTAATTTTCATAATAGGTCCCTTAGTACAATTAGGGTTATTTACCATGGCCATCTTAATGATCATACAATTGTTGATTCAATTATTGAATCATAGAGGCTGGTGCTTGGAAGAATATCTAAAGAGTTAGATTGAGGACTCATCAAGCACCATCAAATGATTGTTAAGATGTGATCTCCAGCATGAGTAGGAGATGGCAATCCTTATCTCTAAAGGTTGATATCTGACCGACCTCTTGATCATGTCTTTGCATAGGAATAGAGATTCGGAGGTATTAGATTAGTTAAGTCAAAGAGTTGACTTAACGAGATCGAGATAACCAAAGACCTATGTCGTATGCTGTCACGGTATAGGTACGCATCCTCTGACCGGAGACAGATGTGTTACTATATGTCTGAATATGTACATTTGGTAGACCGATAGGTTAATGACCTAATCAAGTCTATATACTGGCGAGCTGGTGTGCATACACGGGCATTTGAGTAATACGATCTCTCAAAGGGATCATACATGTTCATTTACTGAACCGGAAGACATAGTTCACTCATGAGATATTGGGAAGAATCAAATTCCGTGCACGGTCGTCTCGCTTTGGAAGCTTGACTGAATTTGTAGGCTTAATATATGCTTTTGGAAAGTATATGATCAACACCTAGGTATGATATGTACTTTTGGAAAGTACATGATCGATACCAACTCCCATTGATCGAATGAGAAACTTAATGATAAAACCCTGAAGGAAATAGTCTAAAAGAGATCTAAAACTTCGGGTTTAATCTAGGTCTCTCAGTATGCATGATGTACATGTATTGGGAATACCTTAGGGTGATGTGATCATAAATGATTGTATAACCATGACGCTTGATTCCTAGGGAGTGATGAAACGGGTCAGGATTTTAGTGATTCCTCTCATAGAGAAGTGATCTAATCTTAGTCCATGTGAAGAGATCAAGAGATTCACCGCTTGGATCATCAACTTGGATTGCGAGAAGGATGCGTCTCATCAATGTGCTCACAAGCGTCTCCTTCGTCGGATCGGACTTGAGACAGGAGGTCTCTTGGTTTAGAGACTCGATCGCGACCACGCTTCAAGAGGTAACCCTAATATCTACTTGTGTTTTAGATGAAACGATCCAAGAAGTATTCTTGGATCATGTGGTTTCATCATTTATTTATTTTTTAAATTCCGCTGCCCGAAGCGACTAGTACGACTAGTCGCTCCCGATCGCATACGATACGATCCTTACGCTTCCGTGAAGCGCTTGATGATTTCTCACATATACTTCAAGTGGTATCAGAGCCAGGTTATCCAAGGTTTCGTATGAGATCCATGAACCTACGAAGATTTGGGCTCGTTAGGGTTCGTGAAGATTTTAGCATTTCAATTTTCGCAGCCCTATTTGGTGATAATTTTTCGGTCATGTTTAAAATGTTAAAACATGAATTTATCACATGGATATTGTTCCTAATTAAATAAGAAAACCGTGAAATTTGAGTTTGCGTGATTTGGAATCCAATAACTCGAGATATGAACTTTTTAATAACCATATGTCCATTGTTTCAGGGATGGCGATTAGTGACGTAATTAAAAGGTTAATTACAGGTCCTAATCACCTAAAAATGCATAATTATCACTTGGGTTCTATTTTAAATCAAATTAGCGAATAAAATAAATTTAGTTTGCATTAGTTGGATTTAAATTGATCGAGTTATGTTGATTTTGGTGAGTAGGGGTCACTGCTGGAAATTAACAAACTTGATCATGAATCTTGTGATTGTCATTCAAAGAAATTAATGAAAATTAATTGTTAATTTTCTGAAATGATTATTGATAAATATTTATGAAATATTTAAAGATGATAATTATTTCCTTGAATGACATTGCATTAACCAAAATGATAAGATAGTTCATCTTGATCAGAATTGGTTAATATGAAATTTCCAACAAACATTGTTTTCATGAAAACTCTATTTTATCCTACAATAGTTGTAGGACAACTTTTACATGCAAAACCTTGTTGCTTGAATAGGATTGGAGATTTGTTTAGCAAATCTCCTTATAATATTATAAAAATGGTTTGATGAATATTATATGGTATAACTTCGGTTGAAAAACGATGAACATCTCAAGTACAAAGTGATTGACTCAGCATTCTTTTTCCCGAGGCGGATATGGTGCCTAGTCGGGGAGCGTTGGGGTAGCAGGTTGCACCGTGTGTGGTCTGTCCCACTCTCGTCAGTACTGGCCATGACAGTGGGTAGAGAACGAATGATGCTTGAGAGATCATGATATATTTTCTAATTATTAAAATTTTAATAATACGTACTTTGAGATAATACTACTAATTTAAGTAACAATCAAGTTTGTTGATTGAATTGGATTGATAATTGATTTAATACGATTAAATAAATTATATCCAATTAAAACACTCTATTATGAATAGAGTTATATTTTCTTTGGAAGAATTAATTATATGAATGTGATTCATAATAATTAATTAAATTTGAATATGAGGTGGAGGATCACATAAGTGACATCCATGGTCTCCCGTCAAGGCGAAGGGTTCCGTCGCCGGGGATTGTATGTAGGAGATGTCTATCCAAAGTGACAGCTCCTATATGCAAGCGCATCTGGATCGGGCTCTTTGCTTCTCGAAAGAGTAAGGGCGTATGCGTAGTGACTATAGTATCGGTTCCTCATATTATTGGGGAGATATTGGATTGTGCATAGCGAGTTCCATTCATGTTGACGGTTGGTTCAATTAACAACGGGTCAACATCACCTTAGGGGTGGTGGGCTTGGGTGTTAAAAGCCGAATTGGGAAATGCAAGTTGTACTTGTAAGGCAGAATGAGTTCCCGCTTCTTTTTATCCGAGTTGTAGTTTCTCATATTATTGGGATGCAAAAAAGATAGGAAAGAAGATCCCATATCTTGCTAGAGATATAATAGTAAGAATATCTCTTACATTGAAAGTGTTTAAGGGAATGAACTTTCAATGTTGACAAGGCAAGACAACTTTGATATAAAAATTCCTAAATCAAAGTAAAATATGTATATATGTATATGTATATGGGATTGGGGAGTCTACACCCATGTGTAGGTAACTTTCCTACACCCACCTCATGTTCCCTATTTTTTTGATTGTTTTGAAATGGGTCTTTAGGGTATTTACTTAGAATATTAAATGAAATATGTTTTTCAAATTTCACGTAAAACAGACATTCCTAACAGCTCCATTGGAAGGGGCCGATTTCAGCAAATCTCAGACCGTTAAAATTTGACTGTCATGATGGATAAGTTAGAAGTCTTGAAATAAGTTGAAATTTGAATGACGATATGATGATATAATGTGATCTAAATTCCCCAAGAAATTATCTCAAAAAAAATAAAAAATTTTGATGGAACAAGAGGTGGGTGTAGGAGAGTTACCTACACATGGGTGTAGGCTCCATTTCCCCTATGTATATATATTTATGCAAATTTCTGATTTCAGATAATCCTCATTAAACCCAATCAAAGCTATACTCAATAATAACCGGTGTAATATCATGAATTGAATTCATGATCAAGATATTATCCTTGCAATTGGACACATAATGTATGTGGTTGCAATGTGCAAGTATCCTCATAATAATGAGGAATGGCAATTAAATAGACAATAGGACTACGACCTTAGAGTTTGCATGTCTCTATAGTCTTGATCTCATCGAATGTACTTTGGAAGTGACATGTCAATGATGATCGTAATTGTCAAATAATCCCTATATAATCAAAGAAGATGTTTTGGCATACATACGTGCTCTAGACATTTAATCATGAATGACATGGTTCTCTGCATTATGCAAAATGGTAGCTCAAAAGAGATGATGTATTCAAAATGTTTGAATACCTACCTGAACCTAAGTCTTTAAGAGTTAAGATGTATGTAGATATGATGCTTGTCATCATCCTACTATCCATACTCTAGTCATTCATGAATCTCCATAATATTCATATTGTATGAATTAAATGAAGCATGTATAAATGTTGAAATACTCTTACATTGAAATTTTTTGAGTTCAAAATAAGAGAACCTTTGTCTTAAGCAATGGTTGTTTATAGATAATGGGAGCGCAGTGGAAGCATGGGTATGACCCAAGTAAGGAGAGTCAAAGAGTTGCCTAAACTTATGTGACTTCCATATGACATCCAAAGAATTGGATGAATACCAATACTGTAATAAATCGATATATTGATAATATGACTATCTGAACTATTTAGGATCCTTAGAGAAGGACTCAGTGCATCAAAATAATCTACATTTATTCATTGAAATTGACTTTCTTATAAGATAATATTAAAGTCTTTAATCGTATCTCATTCTTCTAATGACACTTGCAATTGTTGCATATGTTGTAGAAGATTAGTAGATTTGATCTTAAGGATTAATAGTCATCTATATGGAAATTGAAACAATTATTGCAACAATCTCCATATGATAGATAGACTTCATATTTATAGTAGGAGAGCCCTTGGTCTTAGAGAATGTCTCGATATCCTAGATACCAGAATACATTCATTGCTGGAGATGAACATGTATTCTGGAATAGACCTATCATAAAGAGTTATGATAGTGGACTCTACTAAATTAGAATATTAATGAAAAGTTCATTAACATTTCTAATACTGAAAATTAAACCTTAACGATCAATAGGAGGACGAGGATCATTTGACAACGATCTAGCATCGAGTATTGGACTTATGTCTATTGATATGATCAATAGACTAGTAAGATATTGAACCTTAGATTGTCTAAAGGTTCAAATCTTACATACTTGTGAATATTGTATTCAACGTAAATATGTCCAATACACTCTTCTATGAGAATTATGTAAGATGCCAAGGTATTCAATATCTTATATATATTGATGTATATGGATCATCTGTTTCATAATAAACATTGATGATATGTAATATCATTCGATGATTATTTGTGATATGAGATTCCTTCCTTCACTTTATAAAACCTTTGAAATGTTCAAAGATTTCACAATTTTGATTTAGAATCAAAAGTTTGAAAGAAGATGAAATGAATTTGATCTAACCTAGGTAGCAAGTACCTATTAGATGAATTCAAGGAATACCTTATGGAAATAGAAATATCATTCCTGTCTCACTTCTCCTAATACACCTAAACCCAATGGAGCTGTAGGGAGATATAATTAGATCACGTGTGACATGATTTGATAAATGATTAATCTTAACATAGTTATCTCTTAGTTTCCAAGGTATATATGTAGTAGAGACTACAATATATATCCTTAATAAGGTTCCATCCATTTAAGCTGTAATCTAGCACCAGAGAGTGCTACTTCATTAGAAAAATAAAGAATGGTATTGGATGCCTACTTTATGACCTTGAGATTCTTAAAGAATTTCATCTTGAATTCATATGGAAATATATGTATAAATTTATAAGAAGTTTCATGCTGCCATATTTAAAAAAATGAACACTCATATAACGCCAAGTTTATACGCAGAATATATCACTAAATTTGAAAATTCAGAAATAATTAATATCTTATCATCAAAATTATACGAAAATCTTGTATATAACAATGCTATGAAATTATACACAACAACATATAAAATTTATACATACTAAAAAAATATTAAATGTTATCACATGTTGGCCAGATGAGAGGATGGATCTATCGAAGGGAGAAGACAACAAAGTGGACGAAGGGTTATCGAGAAGACATACAAGATGATATGACATCAGGAGAGAGAGGATATTGAAGGAGATAGAGAGCGAGTGAGAAGTCGACGACAAGAGGATTAGCTAGCTACAATAGGAGCTTTTGGTGATAGAGGAGGAGAGAAGACGTTATAGGTAGAAGTGGAAAGCAGAGAGGAGGTGGGGATATTTCTCGAGCAAATTGGAGGGGACATTGAAACTAAAACTATCCCCTCCCCTCTTCCAATTGGAAGATTTTGCTAATATGGGCATGGCTGGCGGGACGACCGTCGAATATTTTATTCTCTAATGTGATATATGGGACAATTGACGATCCATCCATCCAAGTTAGCAACTAGGTAGGTTGGGTATCACCGTCCCTTTTAATGTTAGAGGAAAACCATCATAAGCCTTGATGGAATGGTTGTGCATGTCTCTTAATGCTCAAAATGCAATCAAATGATGATAAGCAATGGGGGAGGTCGTTAAATGACAGTCACGTGTGCTTTTGTTAACAGTGGGGAAGGTCGTCCGCTTAATTGTCTCCTCTAATTCGAATAAAAAACCCCAGCCTACATCAAAGGGGATGATTAAATTGGTAAATTGTCATCAAAGGGGACATGTATTTTAACCTGTCTTATATAATATTTATAAGGGGCACGCGACATGTAGCCATCTCCTGTTGTCATCCCCTATGGACTGCTTTCTTGTAGTGTATGGATTATAAATGATGAAGATCACTAACAACTTAGGTTTAAATATTTTCAGTAGTTATCGATAAGTTCAATTGAGTATAAATCCAATAAATTGTCTGGATCAAATTTCTCCAATAACGACTCTGATCTAGGTTCAGAGCATCTAACATGCTAACAAGTGTTTATAAGAAACCTCTCTAGGT
Organism: Ottelia alismoides; assembly: GCA_037367405.1. Lineage (NCBI taxonomy): Eukaryota > Viridiplantae > Streptophyta > Magnoliopsida > Alismatales > Hydrocharitaceae > Ottelia > Ottelia alismoides. The sequence goes on from JAZKJV010011625.1 coordinate 204,966, forward strand.
AGAGTGAACTTGTAGTAATCTCTAAACCCCATGTTATCAAGCATCACAAGGCATATTATACACATGCCACATGGCAGTCCAATTCTATGCCACTACACTATCTATCAAAGATCATGTTGATTCACCTTCAAATTATCACATTAGCCCACAATTTTACATAACATCGGTCATAAATGCTCTCACGACAACACCTGATCTCCACTTTTCATCAAACTATGTTCAATATATCCATGATTATATGCCTACATTAGAAATATGTACATACCCATTTGTTATTTCTTCATACTACCAAATGGCTCCATGCATTTGGGGTTGCGCACCTCTGCTGCACAACAGAGGTCTACCGTAAAGGGGAGGTGCGCCCGAGCCGCTCAATTAAGATCGAGAAGTTCACACGAAATCTAAGTTTTTTTAGTCCTTACAGTGTGAACCGCGCTTGATCTTGATCGAGAGTCTCGGACGTGCCTCCCCTTTACAGGAGATCCCTGATGTACATCAGAAGATCCGCGGTCTGCGCATTATTCCTCACCCCAAGAATTGGGTTAACTATGTATACTTGCATATTAAAAATACATGAGCATGGCTGAGTTCCAAAATTTACCTCCAATGTAAATTTAGTCAGTAAGCTTGCAGTATTGAAATTACATCACTAAATATTCAATTTACGAACATGTATATTCACATTTGATGTAATATGAACTTTTTATATTTGACATGTACTACACATAATAATCATAATAACACACATAAATATGCATGAATATTCAGGTGTTAACGCAAATTCCTAATCTCATTTTACTTCTTTTTTAAAAAAAATCAGGGATTTTTATATATGATCAATCACCGTCCAGGTTCAACGAATATCCAACAAGGGATGAAGTCGTCACCACTTCAAGATGCTCCCCGTTCTTCTCCGCCTCAATCGTCACAGTTATCTCCATTCCCGTAACGGAACCCACCATTCCCGTTCTTTTTATTAGAGAAACCAGAGATGGAAATATGGAAAAGAAGCAAAACAGAGAAGTGGAGAGAAGAAAGAACCTGGCACGATGGTGGACGACGATACCAAACGAGGAGGAGGAGGATTGGAGAGAAGCTACTGGCGGTGGAGCAAACAGGACTTCTTCCCGGAACCATCCTTCTCCTCGTGCGCCAGCTACAGGTCGGCGCTCTTTGCCACCATCCCCCGACTCCGCGACCGCTTCCTCCACCGCTCCCTCGATTCCGACGAGCTCCACGTCCTCCGCCGCCGCAGCGAGAACGAGATGCAACGCTGCCTCAACTGGTGGGATCTCGCGTGGCTCGGCTTCGGCGGCGTAGTCGGCACCGGCATCTTCGTCCTCACCGGACTCGAGGCAAGAAACGACACCGGCCCCGCCATCGTCCTCTCCTACGCCGCAGCCGGATTCTCCGCCCTTCTCTCCGTCTTCTGCTACACCGAATTCGCCGTGGAGATCCCCTCCGCCGGGGGCTCGTTCTCGTACCTCCGCGTGGAGCTCGGGGAGTTCGTGGCATTCATCGCCGCCGCGAACATCCTACTGGAGGCCGTCGTCGGGGCGGCGGGTCTCGGGAGGTCCTGGACCTCTTACTTCGCCACATTGATAAACCGCGACCCCGATAGCCTCCGCTTCCACGTACCAAGCCTCGCCGACGGCTTTAACTTTCTGGATCCCATCGCCGTATTCGTGCTGGTGATCTCCTCGACGATCGCAATGCTCGGAACCAGGCGGACGTCCAGCCTAAACTGGATCACGTCGATCCTCAGTGTCGCGGTCATCGTCTTCATCATGGTTGCCGGTTTCTTCCATGCAAATCCGGCGAATCTGAATCCGTTCTTCCCGTACGGAGCGCAGGGGGTCTTCCGCGGCGCAGCCGTGGTGTATTGGTCCTACACAGGGTTCGACATGATCGCGACAATGGCGGAGGAGACGAAGAACCCGGCGAAGGATATCCCGTTGGGTCTAGTTGGCTCCATGACATCCATCACCGTGGTGTACTGCATCATGGCGCTGGTACTGAGCATGATGCAGAAGTACACAGATCTCGACCCGAACGCGGCCTACTCGGTGGCGTTCGCGAGCGTCGGGATGCGGTGGGCGCAGTACCTGGTGGCGCTGGGGGCTCTCAAGGGGATGACCACGGGGCTTCTGGTGGGGTCGCTCGGGCAGGCGCGCTACACCACGCAGATCGCGCGGGCGCACATGATCCCGCCCTACTTCGCGCTCGTCCACCCCAAGACGGGGACGCCCGTATACGCCACGCTGCTCGTGACGATACCCGCGGCGTGCATCGCGCTCTTCTCGAGCCTGGACGTGCTGGCGGAGGTCTCCTCGATCAGCACGCTCTTCATCTTCATGCTCATGGCCGTGGCGCTGCTTGTGCGGAGGTACTACGTTGCGGGCGTCTCTTCCGCCGCGCAGTCGTGGAAGCTTCTGGCGTGCGTGCTGCTGGTGGTCGGCTCGTCGATCGGGCTGTCCGCTTGCTGGGGATCGAGCGCGAGGGGTTGGGTTGGGTACGCCGTCAATGGAGGGGTTTGGTTGGCAGGTGCGATCGGGCTGGCGTGGTTCGTGCCGCAGCAGAAGGCGCCCAAGACGTGGGGCGTGCCGCTGGTGCCGTGGCTGCCGTGCTTGTCCGTCACCACCAACCTGTTCCTGATGGGATCTCTGGGGGTTCAGGCGTATGTGAGGTTCGGGATCTGTACGGCGGCGATGCTGGTCTACTACGTGCTGTTCGGCCTGCACGCCACATACGACGTGGCTCACGAGGCTGATGCACTGGCATATGGTTCCCACAGTGCAACGGCATTGGCATGAGGATTAGAGACGATCGTCTGCTTGTGGGCTACTGCGCGACTCCAGCGGTTACCATTGCAGACTGTAGTTCCTGCTTTCTGTTATTGTTTATTTTAGGTGTACATATGCTTCTATTTTTTTCCTTCTAGGAAACGATAATTTGTTGCCATTGAAGTGGGTTCTAGTATGTTAATGTTTCAGCTAATACGTGCAAATATTTTTATTTTTAATTTTTTTATTTTGAAAGTAGATATATTTCTTTAGGGTCCGTTCCGTAGGAGAATAAGCAGGAATAAGGATGGGGAATAAGGGGAATAATGGCTTATTCTCCGTTCGGCTGGAGGATAAGAATAAGGAGAATAAGGTGAAATAAAGGTAGGTAAGGTGGGATAAAGATAGGAACAAGAGTGAAATAAGATGAAATAATAGGGAATAGTCGTACCACGGGGAAGTATGTTGGGGGCTTATTCTCCTTATTCCATTCCCCCTTATCCTCCAAACGAACACCCCCTTGTGTTCAGTTCGAGAATAAGCAGGAATAAGGATGGAGAATAAGGAGAATAAGGGTCTATTCTTTGTTCGGCTGGAGGATAGGAATAAGGAGAATAAGGTGAAATAAAGGTATGTAAGGTGAGATAAAGATAGAAATAAGAGTGAAATAAGATAGAATAATGGAGAATAGTCGTACCACTGGGAATCGGTGTCGGAAAGAGAATTAGCCTCTTATTCCAGGGCCTATTCTCCAACCAAACAATACCATAGAGTAGAGAGTACATTATACAGTAAAGCAAAGGCGACATGATTCATGGATGCCCGAGAGATGTATTAAAAAAATATCAAGGGCTTTTTTTATAGAAAGATCTAGAGATACCAATTGTCATGTAGACGGATATCGCGAGTGTTGCAGGTGTACCATCACAACCCAATCACTTGTTCCATTTTATTTCAAAGTCAAAAAGGTCAAAATTTTCCAACTGCAACATTTGTCATGTTTACTTATAAAAAAACATTTGTCATGTTTGTGCCAAATGGAGGTTTCCCACGGGAGGGTACTAACTTTTTCTTAATCCTAATCTTATCGATTGCATTCGCAGTTAATGTTTTACATATCCACAAAATTTTGCTTAAATCAGATATTATTTCTTATTTTATCTTAACGATTAAAAGTTCAATCCTTTTTTAAAATTGAATTTAAGTTGCTTTAGTTACAGCAGTGAATCCACATAAATATAAACTATACAAACTCGATTGGTTTGATACAAGCATCCTCAAGAGTGTATTTCTCGTTGTAGTAGTTGGAAATTGAGCATTCTTGGAGCCCACGCGTAGTCGAAAACATGTTTTTAAAGAAAACTAGTGTGTCACCCCACTCTTCACAACGGATTTGAAGAATATGATAAAAGCATATCAAATTACAGGTTTTGCCCACGAATATGTTATTTCTTTTTATGCACACTCACCTTACTAATGGTTGTTCTAACTGAAAGTCAGGTACTCTTTTTAAAATAAAACTTAAGGAGACAAAATCAAGATAAACACACACACACACACAACACACACATGCACACGCACACGCGTGCGCGTGCATACACGCACACATGGGACATTTCAAATGAGGTAGATCTTTTCTGAGATTGTAATTGCCACTGTCATTTTAGTAAAAACTCTGCAACAATTTTGTAAAAGCACAAGCTGTACATTGAAAAAATGATTTTATAAAATATAGCATTCAAATTTAAATTAACATTTTCATTTAATATAATAATATTTTTATAATTTTACTTTACTATACATGTTGTGTTAATATTTATTATTAAATCTATGAAATAAAAAAGTGTAAAATATATTAAAAAGATGCTTAAATTGAGGATGACTCACCATATATATGGTGAGTTCCGTCTCATTTGAAGTTTCTCCTATGTATATTCATTTTTTCCTTGATATTTTTTATTAGACTAAAGTACAAAAAAATTCCTGAATTATATACCCAACTTCAAGATCATACCTAAACTTTAAATTGTAATGATGTGGTACTCAAAGTTTAAGATTTATCTCTTTGTGGTTCTTGACTACTGAAATTAGTTAATCACTTCGTCTTTCTTACTGTAAATTTCATTAGTCAAGGACAACATTGAGACAAATCTTAAAGTTCGATACCACATCATTACCTTTTAAAGTTCATGTATAACATTGAAATCGGGTGCATAATGCAAGAGTTTTTTTTGTAATTTACTATCTAAGTTATTATGTGTGTCATGATTATTCATATTAAAATATGTAAGAGAGAGGGACCAAAAAATCTACGTGAGAGAGGGGAAGAGAGGTAAATTTGAGAATAAAACACCATGTGTTGATGCTCTGGAAAAAGGTTTTAGCCTTATCTTATCTACTAAATTAACCTATCAATTCATGCCTTTTCATGATGAGCCATTTATTACATTTTTTAAGATGTTACTATATTATTTGCATGAATCTATTTGCGAGCTTAATTATTTTCTTCTTTTGTTAGAATTTCATATGATATCATCACGCATTTAAAATGTTAACATTAAAGAGAATAACAATCAAATTATATTTTAATATGCTTATAGCTATGTTATCTTGGCTTTGAAATTTCTTTGTAAAAGGAATTGATTTATTTAAACATTTTTACCTCATGCAATATAAATAAATATATATATATATATTAATATATATACTACATTTTCTAATACTTGTTAAATTATTAATATATCTTAAAGTTATGAATCTAAATTTAAAAAATTAAAGATTGGTGCGGAATTTTATAACATTTTTTACTTTTATTGTAAGGGTGGATGTTTCTAATACTTGCAACTACAAAGGCACAACCTTTATCACCAAGCACAATCAAGTAATACTTACATCTATGAAGAATATTTATCGTAATTATGAATACACATATACAGTAATTCCTAAAAATTAATGTATAATTCAATTTTGATAAAAGTATAATGCATGAACGTAATTTGATAAATTTAATGAAGGAAATCTGATGGATTTGAAAGACTTGCTAATGTGGATCTTTGTGTAAAAATTTACAAATAGTCATCATATGACTCATAAGCCCTTTGTTCGATCATGAATAAAATCTATAATAAAAAAACATAAAAGGCCTCAATGTTGGATGCGATCGTAAAAAGTTATTAAAACTTTTTGATAATCTCATATCAGAAGCCTTCGAGGACTCTCGTGAAATTATTTCACTATTTCAGCAGAAGGCTCAGATCATATCTGCTCCTCGCATCAACACCGTTGGACTTTGGTCGCGTGTTAGGATCTGTGCAAGTTGTGGCAATCGGGGATTGGTGATGTTTTTCCTTTATGTGTTCTTCATCCTCACATGGCGATGAAGGGCAGAAGGAGTTCATCTGAGATGGGTTGTCCTTGAGAAAAGCAACGTCGGGCAACGTCTGATGAGGGCTGGAGTCTCGGTGGCGTTGATCGACCTCTGGCAGTGATGCGAGACGGGGCGAAGCTGAGGTGCTGATCATCCTTGGCTCACTCAATCGATGAGAGACCTTCAAGTGGAAATCTCTTGCTCGATTCGAGATGAATCATCATTCAAGGTTGTATATCAATAAATAAAATATCGAAAGGATGAAGTCTTCTACTCGATTTGATTATGTAAGCTTGAGATGATAACGAGATCTAGTTGGCAGACCTATCTATGCTCTGATGAATAAGATGAATTGGGGAAGAAGTTGATGTTCCTCAGCTCACGGGAAGAGACATCACAACATAGTCCGACATAGAAAAAAGGGGCATCCGTAAGAGAGATCGTCACGAGCGGTGTGAGTGCAGGAGAGAACAACATGGGGGAGTTCCACATGTCCAACTAAAGGTGAGGAGATGGGGAGGCATGAGGAAGTGAGAATGGAGAAAGGAGAGGTTATCCACGTGCCGAAAGTTTGGGTGAGAATCAATCTTTAAAATAGGTCTATAGATGAATAATGACTAGAATGCAACTGGATACGTATATATCTATATTCGATCATTATCGTATATGTTCAAGAGGATGTGGATATATATTTTTTATTTTGATGGATAGAAATACAGATATGTATTTTAATTATTTTGCAGATACGAATACAAATACCATTTTCATTTTTTTGATGATACATATATGGATATGGTTACAAATATTTCTAATGGACACTGACATTTGTATAACTAAAAATCTGTTTATATCATAAACGTATTTATCAATGTATATATAAGTAAATATATGAATATATTATATTATTACATGTGATACGATGCGTTTTAAAGTCATTTCAAATGAATGATGAAAAATATATAGAGTAAATTCAAAAAAGGCCCCAAATATACCTCGATTCTAAATTAGGGCCTTATTTTAGAAATGTAATAATAACATGCTCAATCTTATGTTTTGGTCTTAAATACATTCTTCCACAAGCTTCCGCAACCTTTCCATATTGTTAAAGCATAAGGTTGACATTTTAGTATCCTCTTTATATCATTTCAAAAATGAGACCCCTTATTGGGAAGTGAGGCAAAATTGAGACTTTTTCCTTAGTAATTTTACTATAATTTTATGATGTTTAACTATTTGTTGTGAAAGTTTATTTTAACATATTGCTTTATTTTATTTTTTATTTTAATGTATTTGTTATTTGTGTAATTTTGACATTAAATTTAAGTCTTAGGAAAATTTATTATCCGTAGGATCATCCATATCCAAATTACGATTATTCATTTCCACATTTAAGGATATGATTTACGATTGTCAATATCCGCAAGATATCATTTTCCATATCCGTATCTAGGATATATACATATACATGGATTGAGGAGCCTACACCCATGTGGAGGTAATTTTCTTATGCCCACCTTTTTTCTCTCAATTTTTTTATTTTTCTTGAAATGGATCCTTAGGAGATTTACTTAAAAATAATGTAGAATATGTGTTTCACATTTTGTATAAAGCATGCCTTTTTAACATATCCATCGGAAGGGGTCGATTTCATCAAATCTGAGAACATTAAAATTTAACTATTTTGATGGATAAGTTAGAAGTTTCAAAATAAGTTGAAATTTGAATGACGCGATGGTGATATATTGTGATCTAAATCCTTTAAGGATTCAATTCAAAAAAATAAAAAAATAGAGGAGAAAAGAGGTAGGTGTAGGAAACTTACTTACACATGGGTGTAGGCTCCCTGTTCTTATATATATAGGATAAAATGGGGCCGCCCCCTTAAGGGGAAGTTAACTTGGCTTCCACCATCCCATTTTCCTCATTTTTTTATTTTTTGAAAATTTATTTCATGAATATTCATCATTAACTTCCTATATTATGTCATTCAAATTTCGTGCGAAACAACATGGAAGCCGTAGGAGTCTTTATTTCGCACGAAATTTGAATAGCATAATATAGGGATATAATGATGAATATTCACGGAAGAAATTTCAAAAAAAATAAAAAAAATGGGGGAAATAGGGCAAGTGCTGGGGGGGGGGCAAGTTAGCGTCCATTAAGGGGCAATCCCATTTAACACACACACACACACACACGTGCGATACTTCTAATAGGACATGGTCCATCTTGAGTTCAGGAAGATCGCAACATTTTAGTAGAAAACACAAGCATTTTGTAAAATATCTTAACAATTTGTATTATAATGTACTGTTTTTATGTTAGTTTTAAAAAAATACAATGTGTAGTTTTGTATTTTACAATATGCAGATTTGCATTACAATATGCATTTATAGTACAAAGTGTTTACCTATTTTACGTAATTACTGGTGTATTATACAAATTGGGGCGACATTTCTGAACTCGGGAAGGACCGTGTGTGCGTGTGCGCAGGCATGGGCGTAGGCGTCTAGGCGTGGGCACACACGTGTGTATATGGACAAATGGGGTTGTCCCCTTCCCATTTTCCGCATTTTTTGAAAAAATATTACAATGCATATTCATCCATATATCCCTCAAATATGCCATTCGAAATTCGTCAGAAATAGAGACTCCTATGCCTTCCATCTTGACATGTAATTTTAATGGTCTAAGGATTGTTGTAATCGACCTGTTCTAGATGGAAGGCATATGAGTTTTTGCTTCTGATGAAATTTGAATGAGATATAGGAGGGATATATAGATGAAAATACATGATGATATTTTTGAAAAAAAATAGCATAAAATGGGATGGGAGCAATATATATATATATAGACACACATCTACATACATACATTTACATACACCCACACACATAGGGTTTGATGTTGTTGCGCCACCCTGTTTTTTTCGCAATTTTTTTATTTTTTTGAAAAATTTCATCTTGTATATTTATCTATATATCCCTCCAATATGCCATTCGAATTTTGTCAGAAACAGAGACTCCTATGCCCTCCATCTAGAACAAAGAGCTATGTTAATTTCCAATCAGAAAATAAAGTGAAAATAAAATAAAATAAATGCAATGTAAAAAAGAAAAATAAACAGAGAAAACAATGAAGTATGTGATCTGTGGTTTATATCTATTTTCAATCTTCAATTAAAGCGACCAAATGATCATATATCAAAAGAGATGATATCCCAGAAATATAAATCAAGAATCCAAGTTGCAGAGTAAAAAGTCAATCAATAAATGATCTTGCAAATGATTAGATCAATGAGTTTTTAAGAAGATCAAATCTTCAAATTCCATGTAATTTTATCCTCAAATAAGTACATCACATAAAATGTCAAAGAAACAAATAATCAATATTCCTTAATTGAGATTAATTAAACCCCTAATGATCACAGATCTCAGAGATATTCCAAGAAAGAGTATTTTAAATCAGAACGTCAACATAGTAGGTCAGCAATGTCCATTATTAATCAACTATGATCAAAATTTTTCCATGCAAAGATTAATTCCTCAAAGATCATTAACAATAGACACACATCTACATACATACATTTACACACACACACACATAGGGTTTGATGTTGTTGCGCCACCCTGTTTTTTTCGCAATTTTTTTTTCCAACAAGGGATATCCAACGAATATCCAACAAGGATGAAGTCGTCACCACTTCAAGATGCTCCCCGTTCTTCTCCGCCTCAATCGTCACAGTTATCTCCATTCCCGTAACGGAACCCACCATTCCCGTTCTTTTTATTAGAGAAACCAGAGATGGAAATATGGAAAAGAAGCAAAACAGAGAAGTGGAGAGAAGAAAGAACCTGGCACGATGGTGGACGACGATACCAAACGAGGAGGAGGAGGATTGGAGAGAAGCTACTGGCGGTGGAGCAAACAGGACTTCTTCCCGGAACCATCCTTCTCCTCGTGCGCCAGCTACAGGTCGGCGCTCTTTGCCACCATCCCCCGACTCCGCGACCGCTTCCTCCACCGCTCCCTCGATTCCGACGAGCTCCACGTCCTCCGCCGCCGCAGCGAGAACGAGATGCAACACTGCCTCAACTGGTGGGATCTCGCGTGGCTCGGCTTCGGCGGCGTAGTCGGCACCGGCATCTTCTGTTGGGGACGGATCCGATCAAGCACCACACGAATAGAACCACAATCGAAGAAGAAAGCATGCACAATCGCACAAGACAAGGATTTATAGTTGTTCGGCAATGTGCCTACTCCACTTGCTCACACCAGACTCTCTCTACTATTGCTTGAATGAAGTTGAGATACAATATGTGGTGCCACAAGGCTCCTTTTATACTACAACAAAAGAATACCAAAGCATTCAGCAATCCCCACCATCAGCTCTCAGCCAATCAGGATGAAGGAGGTGGATCAGACACCTCAGCAATCCAGCCCAAGAGCTCTCAGCCAATCAGAATGCAGGAGGTGGATCAGACACCTCAGCAATCCAGCCCAAGAGCTCTCAGCCAATCAGAAGGCAGCATGGAGATCAGCCACATCAGCAATGCTTTCTACTTGTATTCAACTAATTAGTCTTCACATGATAAATCTCAACAATCTCCCACTTGAAGACTGATTTGTAGCATACACCACATATTCAGTAGTCCTGGTGTGAGCTTTCCCTTGTCTTCTATGCTTGAAGACCAATAGAAGCTGAACATGTCTTCAGCTTCTCCACCGTTACAGACTTTGTGAACATATCAGCATGATTTTCTAATGTGTGGATCTTCTTCAACTTAAATTGTCCATCTTCTAGCTGCGTCCGAATGAAGTGGTACTTCACATCAATGTGCTTAGTCCTCGAGTGAAAGACGGAATTCTTTGCAAGATGAATTGCACTTTGACTGTCGCTGGATAATTGACAATCTTCACATTCTTTATCCAGTTCTTTCATCAGACCTTTCAACCATATCATTTCCTTGCAAGCTTCTGTTGCCGCCACATATTCTGCTTCCGTGGTCGAGATGGTCACTATCTTCTGGAGCCTAGAGATCCAGCTAATGGCTCCACTCCCCAAGGTAAAGACATACCCTGTTGTGCTTTTCCTGCCATCGATATCTCCTGCAAAATCTGAGTCCACAAAACCTCGAATGGAAATGTCAGTATTCCCATAACACAATGACACGTTAGAGGTACCTCTCAAATAACGTAAAATCCACTTCACAGCCTCCCAATGTTCCTTGCCAGGATTCGCCATGAATCTGCTCACAACTCCCACTGCATGGGAGATGTCTGGTCTTGTACAAACCATTGCGTACATCAAACTACCAACAGCAGACTGGTAGGGTACCTTTGACATGTGCTCATGCTCCTCCTTCGTAGCAGGTTCTTTCTCCTTTGAAAGTTTGAAGTGGCTCCCTAAAGGTGTTAGAGTAGATTTTGCATTTTTCATATTAAATCTCTCTAGTACCTTCTCGATGTAATCTGATTGAGACAATCTCAGCTTCTTGTTCTTCATGTCTTTGCTAATCTGCATTCCAAGGATTTTCTTTGCAGGACCAAGGTCCTTCATTTCAAACTCCTTAGACAACATTGCCTTCAGATTTGCTATTTCTTCCTTGCATGAGCCTGCAACAAGCATATCGTCTACGTACAATAATAAAATGATGTAAGACATACCAAGCTTCTTGAAGTAGCAACAATGGTCAGCATGACATTTGCGGAATCCAGTATTTCTCATGAAATCGTCAAACCTTTTGTACCATTGTCTCGGTGCCTGCTTCAAGCCATAAAGGCTTTTTCTGAGCTTGCATACCATGTCTTCCTTTCCAGTAGCTACATATCCCTCTGGTTGTTGCATGTAGATGTCCTCCTCAAGATCTCCATGGAGAAATGCTGTCTTAACATCCAGCTGCTCCAAATGTAGGTTCTCAGCTGCAACAATGCCCAATACTGCTCTTATGGTTGAGACCTTTACAACAGGTGCAAAGATCTCTGTGAAATCAACTCCTGCTTTCTGTTGAAAACCCTTCGCCACTAGCCGAGCCTTGTATCTAATGGAACCATCAGCTTCCTCCTTCTTCCTGTACACCCACTTGTTGTGCAGAGCCTTCTTTCCCTTCGGTAGTGGGACTAAGTCCCACGTTTTGCTTCTTGAGAGGGAGTTCATCTCCTCATCCATGGCTAACTCCCACTGATTTCTTGCCTCACCTTGTATAGCTTCATCAAAGCATTCAGGCTCACCATTATCAGTCAGCAATAAATAATTCAAAGAAGGTGAATACCTTGTAGTGGGTTTGCTGATTCTGGAAGATTTCCGTAGTACCGGAGTTTGCGGATTATTCTGTGGGATGGGTTGAACATTCTCATCACTTGGCAGTGATGTGCTTTATTCAGGAGTTTCATCAAACTCCACAAAGTCTGACTCTTCCGTTGTCTTTCCTTTTATCAACTCATCCTTATATAAGGAAGACTCATTGAATGTGACATCAATGCTTCTAACTGTCTTCTTGTTCTCCAAATCCCACAATCTATATCCATAGTTATCTGTACCATAGCCGACAAAGATACACTTCCTTGCTTTGGGATCAAGCTTTCCTCTGTTTTCCTGCTCAATGTGAACATAAGCTATGCATCCAAAGACACGTAAATGAGAAAGTGTTACCTCCTTTCCTGTCCACGTTTCTTCTGGAAGATCCCCATCTAAAGCAGCAGACGGACCTCGATTGATTACGTATGCAGCTGTATTCACTGCATCAGCCCAATGTCGCTTTGGTAGACCTGCATGTAACCTCATGCTTCTCGCACGCTCTAGAAGAGTCCTGTTCATGCGTTCAGCAACACCATTCTGTCTGGGCTTTCTTGGAACCGTCTTCAATCTCTTGATCCCGTTCTTGGCACAATATGATTCAAACTCCTCACTGCAGTATTCTCCACCATTGTCTGACTTGAGACATTTCAACTTTAAACCTGTCTCAGTCTCAACTAAGGCCTTCCACATTTTGAAGGTCTCAAATACATTGGATTTATGCTTGATAAAATAAACCCACAGTTTTCTAGTTGCATCATCAATGAAAGTAATGAAATAATGAGATCCGCCAAGGGAAGGTACCTGAGATGGACCCCATACGTCTGTATGAACCAGCTCCAGTCTTTCGGTTTTTCGTACTCTTGCAGTCTTTGTACAACTGACTTTCTTCTGTTTTCCCAAGATACAATCTTCACAGAAGTCCAGATCAACGGTCTGCAATCCCATCAACTTTCCCTTCTTCTGCATGATCTTCATTCCTTTTTCGCTTATGTGACCAAGCCGTCTATGCCAAGTGTTAGCATCACACCCAGATGATGCAACATTTATCCTGTCATATGAACCTGATGCAATATACAAGGTTCCTTCTTTCTTACCTCGAGCAAGGATCAATGATCCCTTTAACATCTTCCACGAATCAGAATCAAATGATGTCATCACGCCGCTTTCCGATAGCTGTCCGACAGATATGAGATTCCTTGTTAGACTGGGTACATGTCTAACATTCTTCAATCTCAAGAAGCCACCATTGGGTTGGGATATGTCAATGTCTCCCTTTCCAATTATACTGCAGCATTCATCATCTCCCAGATATACCTTTCCAAAATCACCTTTCACATAATTTTGGAGGATATCCCTTTGTGGAGTGGTATGAAATGAAGCACCCGAGTCCACAATCCATGACTCACTTCTAGCATCTGTAACACATACTAAGGCATCGCTATCATCATCATCAGTAAGATTTAGGGTGTTCTTACCTTTGTCATTTTCTCCTTTCTGCTTTCTTGGGGCCTTGCATTCTGTCTTGTAATGCCCCTTTTGATTGCAATTCCAGCAGACCACTGACTTCGGATCTCTGGATTTGGATCTTCCTCGTACCGACTTTCCCCTGGAATGCTTTTGGTTCCTGTAGCTCTTCCTGCTTCTTCCTTCTGTATTTAAGGCAGAACCTGACGAGTGTTCTTCTCCAGACGTCTTCCGTCGTGCCTCTTCTCCAAGAAGAAGACCAGCAACATCCTCCAACTTCAACTTTGCAGAACCAGAGGAGTTGCTAACCGCTACAACTAAAGCATTCCAACTATCAGGTAAACTAGAAAGGAGTAAAAGAGCTTTTACCTCATCATCAAACACGATCTTCACAGACTCCAACTGGTTGATGATACTGTTCAGATCATTCAAGTGTGAAGCCACCACGGAGTTCTCACTCATCTTTAAATTGAAAAGCTTCTTCATCAAATACACCTTATTTGATGCAGATGGCTTCTCGTACATCTTTTCAAGAGCTTTGAAAAGATTCGCCGTCGTTGTCTCCTTTGCGATATTTGAAGCCACCGATGGAGCAAGGCTGAGCCTTACCGTTCCTAGAGCCTTTCGGTCTAGGACCTTCCACTCTTCATCTTTCATGGCTTCGGGCTTCTTCCCTTCGATCGGAAGATAGAGATCCTTCTGATATAAGACATCTTCAATCTGCATCTTCCAGAACGCGAAGTTCGACCCATTGAACTTCTCGATCTTAACCTTCGATTCTTCCGCCATCTGTGTAGAGGTTGATCTCCGAACCAAGGCTCTGATACCAGTTGTTGGGGACGGATCCGATCAAGCACCACACGAATAGAACCACAATCGAAGAAGAAAGCACGCACAATCGCACAAGACAAGGATTTATAGTGGTTCGGCAATGTGCCTACTCCACTTGCTCACACCAGACTCTCTCTACTATTGCTTGAATGAAGTTGAGATACAATATGTGGTGCCACAAGGCTCCTTTTATACTACAACAAAAGAATACCAAAGCATTCAACAATCCCCACCATCAGCTCTCAGCCAATCAGGATGAAGGAGGTGGATCAGACACCTCAGCAATCCAACCCAAGAGCTCTCAGCCAATCAGAATGCAGGAGGTGGATCAGACACCTCAGCAATCCAGCCCAAGAGCTCTCAGCCAATCAGAAGGCAGCATGGAGATCAGCCACATCAGCAATGCTTTCTACTTGTATTCAACTAATTAGTCTTCACATGATAAATCTCAACATCTTCGTCCTCACCGGACTCGAGGCAAGAAACGACACCGGCCCCGCCATCGTCCTCTCCTACGCCGCAGCCGGATTCTCCGCCCTTCTCTCCGTCTTCTGCTACACCGAATTCGCCGTGGAGATCCCCTCCGCCGGGGGCTCGTTCTCGTACCTCCGCGTGGAGCTCGGGGAGTTCGTGGCATTCATCGCCGCCGCGAACATCCTACTGGAGGCCGTCGTCGGGGCGGCGGGTCTCGGGAGGTCCTGGACCTCTTACTTCGCCACATTGATAAACCGCGACCCCGATAGCCTCCGCTTCCACGTACCAAGCCTCGCCGACGGCTTTAACTTTCTGGATCCCATCGCCGTATTCGTGCTGGTGATCTCCTCGACGATCGCAATGCTCGGAACCAGGCGGACGTCCAGCCTAAACTGGATCACGTCGATCCTCAGTGTCGCGGTCATCGTCTTCATCATGGTTGCCGGTTTCTTCCATGCAAATCCGGCGAATCTGAATCCGTTCTTCCCGTACGGAGCGCAGGGGGTCTTCCGCGGCGCAGCCGTGGTGTATTGGTCCTACACAGGGTTCGACATGATCGCGACAATGGCGGAGGAGACGAAGAACCCGGCGAAGGATATCCCGTTGGGTCTAGTTGGCTCCATGACATCCATCACCGTGGTGTACTGCATCATGGCGCTGGTACTGAGCATGATGCAGAAGTACACAGATCTCGACCCGAACGCGGCCTACTCGGTGGCGTTCGCGAGCGTCGGGATGCGGTGGGCGCAGTACCTGGTGGCGCTGGGGGCTCTCAAGGGGATGACCACGGGGCTTCTGGTGGGGTCGCTCGGGCAGGCGCGCTACACCACGCAGATCGCGCGGGCGCACATGATCCCGCCCTACTTCGCGCTCGTCCACCCCAAGACGGGGACGCCCGTATACGCCACACTGCTCGTGACGATGCCCGCGGCGTGCATCGCGCTCTTCTCGAGCCTGGACGTGCTGGCGGAGGTCTCCTCGATCAGCACGCTCTTCATCTTCATGCTCATGGCCGTGGCGCTGCTTGTGCGGAGGTACTACGTTGCGGGCGTCTCTTCCGCCGCGCAGTCGTGGAAGCTTCTGGCGTGCGTGCTGCTGGTGGTCGGCTCGTCGATCGGGCTGTCCGCTTGCTGGGGATCGAGCGCGAGGGGTTGGGTTGGGTACGCCGTCAATGGAGGGGTTTGGTTGGCAGGTGCGATCGGGCTGGCGTGGTTCGTGCCGCAGCAGAAGGCGCCCAAGACGTGGGGCGTGCCGCTGGTGCCGTGGCTGCCGTGCTTGTCCGTCACCACCAACCTGTTCCTGATGGGATCCCTGGGGGTTCAGGCGTATGTGAGGTTCGGGATCTGTACGGCGGCGATGCTGGTCTACTACGTGCTGTTCGGCCTGCACGCCACATACGACGTGGCTCACGAGGCTGATGCACTGGCATATGGTTCCCACAGTGCAACGGCATTGGCATGAGGATTAGAGACGATCGTCTGCTTGTGGGCTACTGCGCGACTCCAGCGGTTACCATTGCAGACTGTAGTTCCTGCTTTCTGTTATTGTTTATTTTAGGTGTACATATGCTTCTATTTTTTTCCTTCTAGGAAACGATAATTTGTTGCCATTGAAGTGGGTTCTAGTATGTTAATGTTTCAGCTAATACGTGCAAATATTTTTATTTTTAATTTTTTTATTTTGAAAGTAGATATATTTCTTTAGGGTCCGTTCCGTAGGAGAATAAGCAGGAATAAGGATGGGGAATAAGGGGAATAATGGCTTATTCTCCGTTCGGCTGGAGGATAAGAATAAGGAGAATAAGGTGAAATAAAGGTAGGTAAGGTGGGATAAAGATAGGAACAAGAGTGAAATAAGATGAAATAATAGGGAATAGTCGTACCACGGGGAAGTATGTTGGGGGCTTATTCTCCTTATTCCATTCCCCCTTATCCTCCAAACGAACACCCCCTTGTGTTCAGTTCGAGAATAAGCAGGAATAAGGATGGAGAATAAGGAGAATAAGGGTCTATTCTTTGTTCGGCTGGAGGATAGGAATAAGGAGAATAAGGTGAAATAAAGGTATGTAAGGTGAGATAAAGATAGAAATAAGAGTGAAATAAGATAGAATAATGGAGAATAGTCGTACCACTGGGAATCGGTGTCGGAAAGAGAATTAGCCTCTTATTCCAGGGCCTATTCTCCAACCAAACAATACCATAGAGTAGAGAGTACATTATACAGTAAAGCAAAGGCGACATGATTCATGGATGCCCGAGAGATGTATTAAAAAAATATCAAGGGCTTTTTTTATAGAAAGATCTAGAGATACCAATTGTCATGTAGACGGATATCGCGCGTGTTGCAGGTGTACCATCACAACCCAATCACTTGTTCCATTTTATTTCAAAGTCAAAAAGGTCAAAATTTTCCAACTGCAACATTTGTCATGTTTACTTATAAAAAAACATTTGTCATGTTTGTGCCAAATGGAGGTTTCCCACGGGAGGGTACTAACTTTTTCTTAATCCTAATCTTATCGATTGCATTCGCAGTTAATGTTTTACATATCCACAAAATTTTGCTTAAATCAGATATTATTTCTTATTTTATCTTAACGATTAAAAGTTCAATCCTTTTTTAAAATTGAATTTAAGTTGCTTTAGTTACAGCAGTGAATCCACATAAATATAAACTATACAAACTCGATTGGTTTGATACAAGCATCCTCAAGAGTGTATTTCTCGTTGTAGTAGTTGGAAATTGAGCATTCTTGGAGCCCACGCGTAGTCGAAAACATGTTTTTAAAGAAAACTAGTGTGTCACCCCACTCTTCACAACGGATTTGAAGAATATGATAAAAGCATATCAAATTACAGGTTTTGCCCACGAATATGTTATTTCTTTTTATGCACACTCACCTTACTAATGGTTGTTCTAACTGAAAGTCAGGTACTCTTTTTAAAATAAAACTTAAGGAGACAAAATCAAGATAAACACACACACACACACACAACACACACATGCACACGCACACGCGTGCGCGTGCATACACGCACACATGGGACATTTCAAATGAGGTAGATCTTTTCTGAGATTGTAATTGCCACTGTCATTTTAGTAAAAACTCTGCAACAATTTTGTAAAAGCACAAGCTGTACATTGAAAAAATGATTTTATAAAATATAGCATTCAAATTTAAATTAACATTTTCATTTAATATAATAATATTTTTATAATTTTACTTTACTATACATGTTGTGTTAATATTTATTATTAAATCTATGAAATAAAAAAGTGTAAAATATATTAAAAAGATGCTTAAATTGAGGATGACTCACCATATATATGGTGAGTTCCGTCTCATTTGAAGTTTCTCCTATGTATATTCATTTTTTCCTTGATATTTTTTATTAGACTAAAGTACAAAAAAATTCCTGAATTATATACCCAACTTCAAGATCATACCTAAACTTTAAATTGTAATGATGTGGTACTCAAAGTTTAAGATTTATCTCTTTGTGGTTCTTGACTACTGAAATTAGTTAATCACTTCGTCTTTCTTACTGTAAATTTCATTAGTCAAGGACAACATTGAGACAAATCTTAAAGTTCGATACCACATCATTACCTTTTAAAGTTCATGTATAACATTGAAATCGGGTGCATAATGCAAGAGTTTTTTTTGTAATTTACTATCTAAGTTATTATGTGTGTCATGATTATTCATATTAAAATATGTAAGAGAGAGGGACCAAAAAATCTATGTGAGAGAGGGGAAGAGAGGTAAATTTGAGAATAAAACACCATGTGTTGATGCCCAGGAAAAAGGTTTTAGCCTTATCTTATCTACTAAATTAACCTATCAATTCATGCCTTTTCATGATGAGCCATTTATTACATTTTTTAAGATGTTACTATATTATTTGCATGAATCTATTTGCGAGCTTAATTATTTTCTTCTTTTGTTAGAATTTCATATGATATCATCACGCATTTAAAATGTTAACATTAAAGAGAATAACAATCAAATTATATTTTAATATGCTTATAGCTATGTTATCTTGGCTTTGAAATTTCTTTGTAAAAGGAATTGATTTATTTAAACATTTTTACCTCATGCAATATAAATAAATATATATATATATATTAATATATATACTACATTTTCTAATACTTGTTAAATTATTAATATATCTTAAAGTTATGAATCTAAATTTAAAAAATTAAAGATTGGTGCGGAATTTTATAACATTTTTTACTTTTATTGTAAGGGTGGATGTTTCTAATACTTGCAACTACAAAGGCACAACCTTTATCACCAAGCACAATCAAGTAATACTTACATCTATGAAGAATATTTATCGTAATTATGAATACACATATACAGTAATTCCTAAAAATTAATGTATAATTCAATTTTGATAAAAGTATAATGCATGAACGTAATTTGATAAATTTAATGAAGGAAATCTGATGGATTTGAAAGACTTGCTAATGTGGATCTTTGTGTAAAAATTTACAAATAGTCATCATATGACTCATAAGCCCTTTGTTCGATCATGAATAAAATCTATAATAAAAAAACATAAAAGGCCTCAATGTTGGATGCGATCGTAAAAAGTTATTAAAACTTTTTGATAATCTCATATCAGAAGCCTTCGAGGACTCTCGTGAAATTATTTCACTATTTCAGCAGAAGGCTCAGATCATATCTGCTCCTCGCATCAACACCGTTGGACTTTGGTCGCGTGTTAGGATCTGTGCAAGTTGTGGCAATCGGGGATTGGTGATGTTTTTCCTTTATGTGTTCTTCATCCTCACATGGCGATGAAGGGCAGAAGGAGTTCATCTGAGATGGGTTGTCCTTGAGAAAAGCAACGTCGGGCAACGTCTGATGAGGGCTGGAGTCTCGGTGGCGTTGATCGACCTCTGGCAGTGATGCGAGACGGGGCGAAGCTGAGGTGCTGATCATCCTTGGCTCACTCAATCGATGAGAGACCTTCAAGTGGAAATCTCTTGCTCGATTCGAGATGAATCATCATTCAAGGTTGTATATCAATAAATAAAATATCGAAAGGATGAAGTCTTCTACTCGATTTGATTATGTAAGCTTGAGATGATAACGAGATCTAGTTGGCAGACCTATCTATGCTCTGATGAATAAGATGAATTGGGGAAGAAGTTGATGTTCCTCAGCTCACGGGAAGAGACATCACAACATAGTCCGACATAGAAAAAAGGGGCATCCGTAAGAGAGATCGTCACGAGCGGTGTGAGTGCAGGAGAGAACAACATGGGGGAGTTCCACATGTCCAACTAAAGGTGAGGAGATGGGGAGGCATGAGGAAGTGAGAATGGAGAAAGGAGAGGTTATCCACGTGCCGAAAGTTTGGGTGAGAATCAATCTTTAAAATAGGTCTATAGATGAATAATGACTAGAATGCAACTGGATACGTATATATCTATATTCGATCATTATCGTATATGTTCAAGAGGATGTGGATATATATTTTTTATTTTGATGGATAGAAATACAGATATGTATTTTAATTATTTTGCAGATACGAATACAAATACCATTTTCATTTTTTTGATGATACATATATGGATATGGTTACAAATATTTCTAATGGACACTGACATTTGTATAACTAAAAATCTGTTTATATCATAAACGTATTTATCAATGTATATATAAGTAAATATATGAATATATTATATTATTACATGTGATACGATGCGTTTTAAAGTCATTTCAAATGAATGATGAAAAATATATAGAGTAAATTCAAAAAAGGCCCCAAATATACCTCGATTCTAAATTAGGGCCTTATTTTAGAAATGTAATAATAACATGCTCAATCTTATGTTTTGGTCTTAAATACATTCTTCCACAAGCTTCCGCAACCTTTCCATATTGTTAAAGCATAAGGTTGACATTTTAGTATCCTCTTTATATCATTTCAAAAATGAGACCCCTTATTGGGAAGTGAGGCAAAATTGAGACTTTTTCCTTAGTAATTTTACTATAATTTTATGATGTTTAACTATTTGTTGTGAAAGTTTATTTTAACATATTGCTTTATTTTATTTTTTATTTTAATGTATTTGTTATTTGTGTAATTTTGACATTAAATTTAAGTCTTAGGAAAATTTATTATCCGTAGGATCATCCATATCCAAATTACGATTATTCATTTCCACATTTAAGGATATGATTTACGATTGTCAATATCCGCAAGATATCATTTTCCATATCCGTATCTAGGATATATACATATACATGGATTGAGGAGCCTACACCCATGTGGAGGTAATTTTCTTATGCCCACCTTTTTTCTCTCAATTTTTTTATTTTTCTTGAAATGGATCCTTAGGAGATTTACTTAAAAATAATGTAGAATATGTGTTTCACATTTTGTATAAAGCATGCCTTTTTAACATATCCATCGGAAGGGGTCGATTTCATCAAATCTGAGAACATTAAAATTTAACTATTTTGATGGATAAGTTAGAAGTTTCAAAATAAGTTGAAATTTGAATGACGCGATGGTGATATATTGTGATCTAAATCCTTTAAGGATTCAATTCAAAAAAATAAAAAAATAGAGGAGAAAAGAGGTAGGTGTAGGAAACTTACTTACACATGGGTGTAGGCTCCCTGTTCTTATATATATAGGATAAAATGGGGCCGCCCCCTTAAGGGGAAGTTAACTTGGCTTCCACCATCCCATTTTCCTCATTTTTTTATTTTTTGAAAATTTATTTCATGAATATTCATCATTAACTTCCTATATTATGTCATTCAAATTTCGTGCGAAACAACATGGAAGCCGTAGGAGTCTTTATTTCGCACGAAATTTGAATAGCATAATATAGGGATATAATGATGAATATTCACGGAAGAAATTTCAAAAAAAATAAAAAAAATGGGGGAAATAGGGCAAGTGCTGGGGGGGGGGCAAGTTAGCGTCCATTAAGGGGCAATCCCATTTAACACACACACACACACACACGTGCGATACTTCTAATAGGACATGGTCCATCTTGAGTTCAGGAAGATCGCAACATTTTAGTAGAAAACACAAGCATTTTGTAAAATATCTTAACAATTTGTATTATAATGTACTGTTTTTATGTTAGTTTTAAAAAAATACAATGTGTAGTTTTGTATTTTACAATATGCAGATTTGCATTACAATATGCATTTATAGTACAAAGTGTTTACCTATTTTACGTAATTACTGGTGTATTATACAAATTGGGGCGACATTTCTGAACTCGGGAAGGACCGTGTGTGCGTGTGCGCAGGCATGGGCGTAGGCGTCTAGGCGTGGGCACACACGTGTGTATATGGACAAATGGGGTTGTCCCCTTCCCATTTTCCGCATTTTTTGAAAAAATATTACAATGCATATTCATCCATATATCCCTCAAATATGCCATTCGAAATTCGTCAGAAATAGAGACTCCTATGCCTTCCATCTTGACATGTAATTTTAATGGTCTAAGGATTGTTGTAATCGACCTGTTCTAGATGGAAGGCATATGAGTTTTTGCTTCTGATGAAATTTGAATGAGATATAGGAGGGATATATAGATGAAAATACATGATGATATTTTTGAAAAAAAATAGCATAAAATGGGATGGGAGCAATATATATATATATAGACACACATCTACATACATACATTTACATACACCCACACACATAGGGTTTGATGTTGTTGCGCCACCCTGTTTTTTTCGCAATTTTTTTATTTTTTTGAAAAATTTCATCTTGTATATTTATCTATATATCCCTCCAATATGCCATTCGAATTTTGTCAGAAACAGAGACTCCTATGCCCTCCATCTAGAACAAAGAGCTATGTTAATTTCCAATCAGAAAATAAAGTGAAAATAAAATAAAATAAATGCAATGTAAAAAAGAAAAATAAACAGAGAAAACAATGAAGTATGTGATCTGTGGTTTATATCTATTTTCAATCTTCAATTAAAGCGACCAAATGATCATATATCAAAAGAGATGATATCCCAGAAATATAAATCAAGAATCCAAGTTGCAGAGTAAAAAGTCAATCAATAAATGATCTTGCAAATGATTAGATCAATGAGTTTTTAAGAAGATCAAATCTTCAAATTCCATGTAATTTTATCCTCAAATAAGTACATCACATAAAATGTCAAAGAAACAAATAATCAATATTCCTTAATTGAGATTAATTAAACCCCTAATGATCACAGATCTCAGAGATATTCCAAGAAAGAGTATTTTAAATCAGAACGTCAACATAGTAGGTCAGCAATGTCCATTATTAATCAACTATGATCAAAATTTTTCCATGCAAAGATTAATTCCTCAAAGATCATTAACAATAGACACACATCTACATACATACATTTACACACACACACACATAGGGTTTGATGTTGTTGCGCCACCCTGTTTTTTTCGCAATTTTTTTTTCCAACAAGGGATATCCAACGAATATCCAACAAGGATGAAGTCGTCACCACTTCAAGATGCTCCCCGTTCTTCTCCGCCTCAATCGTCACAGTTATCTCCATTCCCGTAACGGAACCCACCATTCCCGTTCTTTTTATTAGAGAAACCAGAGATGGAAATATGGAAAAGAAGCAAAACAGAGAAGTGGAGAGAAGAAAGAACCTGGCATGATGGTGGACGACGATACCAAACGAGGAGGAGGAGGATTGGAGAGAAGCTACTGGCGGTGGAGCAAACAGGACTTCTTCCCGGAACCATCCTTCTCCTCGTGCGCCAGCTACAGGTCGGCGCTCTTTGCCACCATCCCCCGACTCCGCGACCGCTTCCTCCACCGCTCCCTCGATTCCGACGAGCTCCACGTCCTCCGCCGCCGCAGCGAGAACGAGATGCAACACTGCCTCAACTGGTGGGATCTCGCGTGGCTCGGCTTCGGCGGCGTAGTCGGCACCGGCATCTTCTGTTGGGGACGGATCCGATCAAGCACCACACGAATAGAACCACAATCGAAGAAGAAAGCATGCACAATCGCACAAGACAAGGATTTATAGTTGTTCGGCAATGTGCCTACTCCACTTGCTCACACCAGACTCTCTCTACTATTGCTTGAATGAAGTTGAGATACAATATGTGGTGCCACAAGGCTCCTTTTATACTACAACAAAAGAATACCAAAGCATTCAGCAATCCCCACCATCAGCTCTCAGCCAATCAGGATGAAGGAGGTGGATCAGACACCTCAGCAATCCAGCCCAAGAGCTCTCAGCCAATCAGAATGCAGGAGGTGGATCAGACACCTCAGCAATCCAGCCCAAGAGCTCTCAGCCAATCAGAAGGCAGCATGGAGATCAGCCACATCAGCAATGCTTTCTACTTGTATTCAACTAATTAGTCTTCACATGATAAATCTCAACAATCTCCCACTTGAAGACTGATTTGTAGCATACACCACATATTCAGTAGTCCTGGTGTGAGCTTTCCCTTGTCTTCTATGCTTGAAGACCAATAGAAGCTGAACATGTCTTCAGCTTCTCCACCGTTACAGACTTTGTGAACATATCAGCATGATTTTCTAATGTGTGGATCTTCTTCAACTTAAATTGTCCATCTTCTAGCTGCGTCCGAATGAAGTGGTACTTCACATCAATGTGCTTAGTCCTCGAGTGAAAGACGGAATTCTTTGCAAGATGAATTGCACTTTGACTGTCGCTGGATAATTGACAATCTTCACATTCTTTATCCAGTTCTTTCATCAGACCTTTCAACCATATCATTTCCTTGCAAGCTTCTGTTGCCGCCACATATTCTGCTTCCGTGGTCGAGATGGTCACTATCTTCTGGAGCCTAGAGATCCAGCTAATGGCTCCACTCCCCAAGGTAAAGACATACCCTGTTGTGCTTTTCCTGCCATCGATATCTCCTGCAAAATCTGAGTCCACAAAACCTCGAATGGAAATGTCAGTATTCCCATAACACAATGACACGTTAGAGGTACCTCTCAAATAACGTAAAATCCACTTCACAGCCTCCCAATGTTCCTTGCCAGGATTCGCCATGAATCTGCTCACAACTCCCACTGCATGGGAGATGTCTGGTCTTGTACAAACCATTGCGTACATCAAACTACCAACAGCAGACTGGTAGGGTACCTTTGACATGTGCTCATGCTCCTCCTTCGTAGCAGGTTCTTTCTCCTTTGAAAGTTTGAAGTGGCTCCCTAAAGGTGTTAGAGTAGATTTTGCATTTTTCATATTAAATCTCTCTAGTACCTTCTCGATGTAATCTGATTGAGACAATCTCAGCTTCTTGTTCTTCATGTCTTTGCTAATCTGCATTCCAAGGATTTTCTTTGCAGGACCAAGGTCCTTCATTTCAAACTCCTTAGACAACATTGCCTTCAGATTTGCTATTTCTTCCTTGCATGAGCCTGCAACAAGCATATCGTCTACGTACAATAATAAAATGATGTAAGACATACCAAGCTTCTTGAAGTAGCAACAATGGTCAGCATGACATTTGCGGAATCCAGTATTTCTCATGAAATCGTCAAACCTTTTGTACCATTGTCTCGGTGCCTGCTTCAAGCCATAAAGGCTTTTTCTGAGCTTGCATACCATGTCTTCCTTTCCAGTAGCTACATATCCCTCTGGTTGTTGCATGTAGATGTCCTCCTCAAGATCTCCATGGAGAAATGCTGTCTTAACATCCAGCTGCTCCAAATGTAGGTTCTCAGCTGCAACAATGCCCAATACTGCTCTTATGGTTGAGACCTTTACAACAGGTGCAAAGATCTCTGTGAAATCAACTCCTGCTTTCTGTTGAAAACCCTTCGCCACTAGCCGAGCCTTGTATCTAATGGAACCATCAGCTTCCTCCTTCTTCCTGTACACCCACTTGTTGTGCAGAGCCTTCTTTCCCTTCGGTAGTGGGACTAAGTCCCACGTTTTGCTTCTTGAGAGGGAGTTCATCTCCTCATCCATGGCTAACTCCCACTGATTTCTTGCCTCACCTTGTATAGCTTCATCAAAGCATTCAGGCTCACCATTATCAGTCAGCAATAAATAATTCAAAGAAGGTGAATACCTTGTAGTGGGTTTGCTGATTCTGGAAGATTTCCGTAGTACCGGAGTTTGCGGATTATTCTGTGGGATGGGTTGAACATTCTCATCACTTGGCTGTGATGTGCTTTGTTCAGGAGTTTCATCAAACTCCACAAAGTCTGACTCTTCCGTTGTCTTTCCTTTTATCAACTCATCCTTATATAAGGAAGACTCATTGAATGTGACATCAATGCTTCTAACTGTCTTCTTGTTCTCCAAATCCCACAATCTATATCCATAGTTATCTGTACCATAGCCGACAAAGATACACTTCCTTGCTTTGGGATCAAGCTTTCCTCTGTTTTCCTGCTCAATGTGAACATAAGCTATGCATCCAAAGACACGTAAATGAGAAAGTGTTACCTCCTTTCCTGTCCACGTTTCTTCTGGAAGATCCCCATCTAAAGCAGCAGACGGACCTCGATTGATTACGTATGCAGCTGTATTCACTGCATCAGCCCAATGTCGCTTTGGTAGACCTGCATGTAACCTCATGCTTCTCGCACGCTCTAGAAGAGTCCTGTTCATGCGTTCAGCAACACCATTCTGTCTGGGCTTTCTTGGAACCGTCTTCAATCTCTTGATCCCGTTCTTGGCACAATATGATTCAAACTCCTCACTGCAGTATTCTCCACCATTGTCTGACTTGAGACATTTCAACTTTAAACCTGTCTCAGTCTCAACTAAGGCCTTCCACATTTGAAGGTCTCAAATACATTGGATTTATGCTTGATAAAATAAACCCACAGTTTTCTAGTTGCATCATCAATGAAAGTAATGAAATAATGAGATCCGCCAAGGAAGGTACCTGAGATGGACCCCACTTACGTCTGTATGAACCAGCTCCAGTCTTTCGGTTTTCGTACTCTTGCAGTCTTTGTACAACTGACTTTCTTCTGTTTTCCCAAGATACAATCTTCACAGAAGTCCAGATCAACGGTCTGCAATCCCATCAACTTTCCCTTCTTCTGCATGATCTTCATTCCTTTTTCGCTTATGTGACCAAGCCGTCTATGCCAAGTGTTAGCATCACACCCAGATGATGCAAAACATTTTCCTGTCATATGAACCTGATGCAATATACAAGGTTCCTTCTTTCTTACCTCGAGCAAGGATCAATGATCCCTTTAACATCTTCCACGAATCAGAATCAAATGATGTCATCACGCCGCTTTCCGATAGCTGTCCGACAGATATGAGATTCCTTGTTAGACTGGGTACATGTCTAACATTCTTCAATCTCAAGAAGCCACCATTGGGTTGGGATATGTCAATGTCTCCCTTTCCAATTATACTGCAGCATTCATCATCTCCCAGATATACCTTTCCAAAATCACCTTTCACATAATTTTGGAGGATATCCCTTTGTGGAGTGGTATGAAATGAAGCACCCGAGTCCACAATCCATGACTCACTTCTAGCATCTGTAACACATACTAAGGCATCGCTATCATCATCATCAGTAAGATTTAGGGTGTTCTTACCTTGTTCATTTTCTCCTTTCTGCTTTCTTGGGGCCTTGCATTCTGTCTTGTAATGCCCTTTTGATTGCAATTCCAGCAGACCACTGACTTCGGATCTCTGGATTTGGATCTTCCTCGTACCGACTTTCCCTGAATGCTTTGTTTCCTGTAGCTCTTCCTGCTTCTTCCTTCTGTATTTAAGGCAGAACCTGACGAGTGTTCTTCTCCAGACGTCTTCCGTCGTGCCTCTTCTCCAAGAAGAAGACCAGCAACATCCTCCAACTTCAACTTTGCAGAACCAGAGGAGTTGCTAACCGCTACAACTAAAGCATTCCAACTATCAGGTAAACTAGAAAGGAGTAAAAGAGCTTTTACCTCATCATCAAACACGATCTTCACAGACTCCAACTGGTGATGATACTGTTCAGATCATTCAAGTGTGAAGCCACCACGGAGTTCTCACTCATCTTTAAATTGAAAAGCTTCTTCATCAAATACACCTTATTTGATGCAGATGGCTTCTCGTACATCTTTTCAAGAGCTTTGAAAAGATTCGCCGTCGTTGTCTCCTTTGCGATATTTGAAGCCACCGATGGAGCAAGGCTGAGCCTTACCGTTCCTAGAGCCTTTCGGTCTAGGACCTTCCACTCTTCATCTTTCATGGCCTTCGGGCTTCTTCCCTTCGATCGGAAGATAGAGATCCTTCTGATATAAGACATCTTCAATCTGCATCTTCCAGAACGCGAAGTTCGACCCATTGAACTTCTCGATCTTAACCTTCGATTCTTCCGCCATCTGTGTAGAGGTTGATCTCCGAACCAAGGCTCTGATACCAGTTGTTGGGGACGGATCCGATCAAGCACCACACGAATAGAACCACAATCGAAGAAGAAAGCACGCACAATCGCACAAGACAAGGATTTATAGTGGTTCGGCAATGTGCCTACTCCACTTGCTCACACCAGACTCTCTCTACTATTGCTTGAATGAAGTTGAGATACAATATGTGGTGCCACAAGGCTCCTTTTATACTACAACAAAAGAATACCAAAGCATTCAGCAATCCCCACCATCAGCTCTCAGCCAATCAGGATGAAGGAGGTGGATCAGACACCTCAGCAATCCAACCCAAGAGCTCTCAGCCAATCAGAATGCAGGAGGTGGATCAGACACCTCAGCAATCCAGCCCAAGAGCTCTCAGCCAATCAGAAGGCAGCATGGAGATCAGCCACATCAGCAATGCTTTCTACTTGTATTCAACTAATTAGTCTTCACATGATAAATCTCAACATCTTCGTCCTCACCGGACTCGAGGCAAGAAACGGACACCGGCCCCGCCATCGTCCTCTCCTACGCCGCAGCCGGATTCTCCGCCCTTCTCTCCGTCTTCTGCTACACCGAATTCGCCGTGGAGATCCCCTCCGCCGGGGGCTCGTTCTCGTACCTCCGCGTGGAGCTCGGGAGTTCGTGGCATTCATCGCCGCCGCGAACATCCTACTGGAGGCCGTCGTCGGGGCGGCGGGTCTCGGGAGGTCCTGGACCTCTTACTTCGCCACATTGATAAACCGCGACCCCGATAGCCTCCGCTTCCACGTACCAAGCCTCGCCGACGGCTTTAACTTTCTGGATCCCATCGCCGTATTCGTGCTGGTGATCTCCTCGACGATCGCAATGCTCGGAACCAGGCGGACGTCCAGCCTAAACTGGATCACGTCGATCCTCAGTGTCGCGGTCATCGTCTTCATCATGGTTGCCGGTTTCTTCCATGCAAATCCGGCGAATCTGAATCCGTTCTTCCCGTACGGAGCGCAGGGGGTCTTCCGCGGCGCAGCCGTGGTGTATTGGTCCTACACAGGGTTCGACATGATCGCGACAATGGCGGAGGAGACGAAGAACCCGGCGAAGGATATCCCGTTGGGTCTAGTTGGCTCCATGACATCCATCACCGTGGTGTACTGCATCATGGCGCTGGTACTGAGCATGATGCAGAAGTACACAGATCTCGACCCGAACGCGGCCTACTCGGTGGCGTTCGCGAGCGTCGGATGCGGTGGGCGCAGTACCTGGTGGCGCTGGGGGCTCTCAAGGGGATGACCACGGGCTTATGGTGGGGTCGCTCGGGCAGGCGCGCTACACCACGCAGATCGCGCGGGCGCACATGATCCCGCCCTACTTCGCGCTCGTCCACCCCAAGACGGGGACGCCCGTATACGCCACACTGCTCGTGACGATGCCCGCGGCGTGCATCGCGCTCTTCTCGAGCCTGGACGTGCTGGCGGAGGTCTCCTCGATCAGCACGCTCTTCATCTTCATGCTCATGGCCGTGGCGCTGCTTGTGCGGAGGTACTACGTTGCGGGCGTCTCTTCCGCCGCGCAGTCGTGGGAAGGTTCTGGCGTGCGTGCTGCTGGTGGTCGGCTCGTCGATCGGGCTGTCCGCTTGCTGGGGATCGAGCGCGAGGGGTTGGGTTGGGTACGCCGTCAATGGAGGGGTTTGGTTGGCAGGTGCGATCGGGCTGGCGTGGTTCGTGCCGCAGCAGAAGGCGCCCAAGACGTGGGGCGTGCCGCTGGTGCCGTGGCTGCCGTGCTTGTCCGTCACCACCAACCTGTTCCTGATGGGATCTCTGGGGGTTCAGGCGTATGTGAGGTTCGGGATCGTACGGCGGCGATGCTGGTCTACTACGTGCTGTTCGGCCTGCACGCCACATACGACGTGGCTCACGGAGGCTGATGCACTGGCAATATGGTTCCCACAAGTGCAACGGCATTGGCATGAGGATTAGAGACGATCGTCTGCTTGTGGGCTACTGCGCGACTCCAGCGGTTACCATTGCAGACTGTAGTTCCTGCTTTTCTGTTATTGTTTATTTTAGGTGTACATATGCTTCTATTTTTTTCCTTCTAGGAAACGATAATTTGTTGCCATTGAAGTGGGTTCTAGTATGTTAATGTTTCAGCTAATACGTGCAAATATTTTTATTTTTAATTTTTTTATTTTGAAAGTAGATATATTTCTTTTAGGGTCCGTTCCGTAGGAGAATAAGCAGGAATAAGGGATGGGGAATAAGGGGAATAATGGCTTATTCTCCGTTCGGCTGGAGGATAAGAATAAGGAGAATAAGGTGAAATAAAGGTAGGTAAGGTGGGATAAAGATAGGAACAAGAGTGAAATAAGATGAAATAATAGGGAATAGTCGTACCACGGGGAAGTATGTTGGGGGCTTATTCTCCTTATTCCATTCCCCCTTATCCTCCAAACGAACACCCCCTTGTGTTCAGTTCGAGAATAAGCAGGAATAAGGATGGAGAATAAGGAGAATAAGGGTCTATTCTTTGTTCGGCTGGAGGATAGGAATAAGGAGAATAAGGTGAAATAAAGGTATGTAAGGTGAGATAAAGATAGAAATAAGAGTGAAATAAGATAGAATAATGGAGAATAGTCGTACCACTGGGAATCGGTGTCGGAAAGAGAATTAGCCTCTTATTCCAGGGCCTATTCTCCAACCAAACAATACCATAGAGTAGAGAGTACATTATACAGTAAAGCAAAGGCGACATGATTCATGGATGCCCGAGAGATGTATTAAAAAAATATCAAGGGCTTTTTTTATAGAAAGATCTAGAGATACCAATTGTCATGTAGACGGATATCGCGCGTGTTGCAGGTGTACCATCACAACCCAATCACTTGTTCCATTTTATTTCAAAGTCAAAAAGGTCAAAATTTCCAACTGCAACATTTGTCATGTTTACTTATAAAAAAACATTTGTCATGTTTGTGCCAAATGGAGGTTTCCCACGGGAGGTACTAACTTTTTCTTAATCCTAATCTTATCGATTGCATTCGCAGTTAATGTTTTACATATCCACAAAAATTTTGCTTAAATCAGATATTATTTCTTATTTATCTTAACGATTAAAAGTTCAATCCTTTTTTAAAATTGAATTTAAGTTGCTTTAGTTTACAGCAGTGAATCCACATAAATAAAACTATACAAACTCGATTGGTTTTGATACAAGCATCCTCAAGAGTGTATTTCTCGTTGTAGTAGTTGGAAATTGAGCATCTTGGAGCCACGCGTAGTCGAAAACATGTTTTTAAAGAAAACTAGTGTGTCACCCCACTCTTCACAACGGATTTGAAGAATATGGTAAAAGCTAATATCAATACAGTATTGCCCACAATATGTTATTTCTTTTTATGCACACTCACCTTACTAATGGTTGTTCTAACTGAAAGTCAGGTACTCTTTTTAAAATAAAACTTAAGGAGACAAAATCAGATAAACACACACACACACACACAACACACACATGCACACGCACACGGCGTGCGCGTGCATACACGCACACAATGGACATTTCAAATGAGGTAGATCTTTTCTGAGATTGTAATTGCCACTGTCATTTTAGTAAAACTCTGCAAACAATTTTGTAAAAGCACAAGCTGTACATTGAAAAAATGATTTTATAAAATATAGCATTCAAATTTTAACATTAACATTTGCATTTAATATAATTAATATTTTATAATTTTTACTTTACTATACATGTTGTGTTAATATTTATTATAAATCTATGAAATAAAAAAGTGTAAAATATATTAAAAAGATGCTTAAATTGAGGATGACTCACCATATATATGGTGAGTTCCGTCTCATTTGAAGTTTCTCCTATGTATATTCATTTTTTCCTTGATATTTTTATTAGACTAAAGTACAAAAAAATTCCTGAATTATATACCCACTTCAAGATCATACCTAACTTAAATGTAATGATGTGGTACTCAAAGTTTAAGATTTATCTCTTTGTGGTTCTTGACTACTGAAATTAGTTAATCACTTCGTCTTCTTACTGTAAATTTCATTAGTCAAGGACAACATTGAGACAAATCTTAAAGTTCGATACACATCATTACTTTTAAAGTTCATGTATATACATTGAATATCGGGTGCATAATGCAAGAGTTTTTTTTGTAATTTACTATCTAAGTTATTATGTGTGTCATGATTATTCATATAAAATATGTAAGAGAGAGGGACCAAAAAATCTATGTGAGAGAGGGGAAGAGAGGTAATTTGAGAATAAAACACCATGTGTTGATGCCCAGGAAAAAGGTTTTAGCCTTATCTTATCTACTAAATTAACCTATCAATTCATGCCTTTTCATGATGAGCCATTTATTACATTTTTTAAGATGTTACTATATTATTTGCATGAATCTATTTGCGAGCTTAATTATTTCTTTTTTGTTTAGAATTTCATATGATATCATCACGCATTTAAAATGTTAACATTAAAGAGAATAACAATCAAATTATATTTTAATATGCTTATAGCTATGTTATCTTGGCTTTGAAATTTCTTTGTAAAAGGAATTGATTTATTTAAACATTTTACCTCATGCAATATAAATAAATATATATATATATTAATATATATACTACATTTTCTAATACTTGTTAAATTATTAATATATCTTAAAGTTATGAATCTAAATTTAAAAAATTAAAGATTGGTGCGGAATTTTATAACATTTTTTACTTTTATTGTAAGGGTGGATGTTTCTAATACTTGCAACTACAAAGGCACACACCTTATCACCAAGCACAATCAAGTAATACTTACATCTATGAAGAATATTTATCGTAATTATGAATACACATATACAGTAATTCCTAAAAATTAATGTATAATTCAATTTTGATAAAAGTATAATGCATGAACGTAATTTGATAAATTTAATGAAGGAAATCTGATGGATTTGAAAGACTTGCTAATGTGGATCTTTGTGTAAAAATTTACAAATAGTCATCATATGACTCATAAGCCCTTTGTTCGATCATGAATAAAATCTATAATAAAAAAACATAAAAGGCCTCAATGTTGGATGCGATCGTAAAAAGTTATTAAAACTTTTTGATAATCTCATATCAGAAGCCTTCGAGGACTCTCGTGAAATTATTTCACTATTTCAGCAGAAGGCTCAGATCATATCTGCTCCTCGCATCAACACCGTTGGACTTTGGTCGCGTGTTAGGATCTGTGCAAGTTGTGGCAATCGGGGATTGGTGATGTTTTTTCCTTTATGTGTTTCTTCATCCTCACATGGCGATGAAGGGCAGAAGGAGTTCATCTGAGATGGGTTGTCCTTGAGAAAAGCAACGTCGGGCAACGTCTGATGAGGGCTGGAGTCTCGGTGGCGTTGATCGACCTCTGGCAGTGATGCGAGACGGGGCGAAGCTGAGGTGCTGATCATCCTTGGCTCACTCAATCGATGAGAGACCTTCAAGTGGAAATCTCTTGCTCGATTCGAGATGAATCATCATTCAAGA